>BLSH010452701.1:491106-503782 GCA_018402905.1 Glandirana rugosa
CCCCCCCCCCCCCCCCCCCCCCCAATACACTCCTACTGACCAATTACTGATCAGCTACCCCAATGCCCAATAGGAACAAATGTTTCAGCATTTACAGCCGTAGAAGCAGGGTCTCAGAGGCTCCTGCAGGTGCCAGCACTTTACAGCTACAGCAGTTTTTTGGGGTTTTGTAATGACAGGTTCTCTTTATAAAAGACTGAACTTCATTATACATCTGTAAATGCACTCATCAGTTCACTTCATTTGTTGGATAAAAGGCACCATAGAGAAGTATGACATAAAAACACAGTATGCATGGATAATCCCACAGCAAAGAGAGGACTTACATCAATGAGACCTCTTCTGGGTGTGTGGACAGTAATCATGGCTGCACTATCCAACATAAAAGTGATCTTATAATTGGCATTTGTGCTTACGCCCAACTCCTACAGAAAAAGAACATTGTGATGAGCAAGCAGATAAGTCTTTAGGTCTTAAAAAACATCACAGGTGCATCAATACGATGCCACAATTCATTAGAATAAACACATTTGTACAGATCGCCAACAATGTAAATCTGAAGCAGGTGGGACCATAAGGATACAGCAAAGCGTATAATCAATACAGGACCAGTCCACCCAAAACTAACTTTGTCAAGTTTGTGTGGGAAAAGTCCATACAAGCAAAAGTAGCCGGCATTGAATATTTAAGAAATGCTCCTAAATATTATTATTTATTCTTTATTACAAGTCATGTGACTGCCTCACTGGGCTTTGCATGGCCTGGCCAGGTCCAAGCTGAAGCACATTACCCTGATGTCACCAGTAAACACTCCTCCAGACTGCCCTGTATTCAATGGCAGTGCTAGCAAGGCTCTCAGGAGTTGCAACAATGCTATTAGTTAGATAGCAGTGCTCGAGTTCCTGGGTCTACAATTCTTCTATGGCCATTATCAGGGCTTTCTACTGTTCCTGTAAAGCCGGGTACACATGGGCTGGATCTCGAGGACAGCGGCTGGTTCAAAAAAATAAAAATAAAAAACGGCTGTCAGACTGACATGTGTATGTTGGTCTGTCCGACAGAAGGCGGTTGTTTGGCTGGCTTCTGTTAGACATGCATGCTGGAAAATCAGCATCTGACCAACTCCCGATCAGCGCTGTCAGCTAATGGCAGAGAGTGCTGATCTGAGTGTTCTGGCGGGGGGACACCCCCTGTCAGAACACAACAGCTTAGCGGGGGAGATCAATGAACTAATCTAGCATGGTTAGTACAGCAGCTCCATTTTTTTTTTCCAAGTGTGTACCAGGCTTTAGGGCAGGGGTCAGCAACCTTTTTCCACTTAAGGGCCGAATTCAATGTATGTGAATGTATGGAGGGCCGAATTCATCAGAACATAATAATCTGGACCCCTTTACATTACACAGCCCCCGCACTTCTGGACCCCATTTACATTACACAGCCCATACCTCTGGACCCCTTTACATTACACAGCTCCCGTACCTCTGGACTCCTTTACATTACACAGCCCCCCTCCTGTGTTATGCTTTAAAATTGCGCACACTCGTGGAATAGCGAAAAACTACAGTAATTAAAAATCTCCAAAGGTGATGCTTTAAAAATGTCTACAGGTTACCAGTTTAGGGTACAGAGGAGATCTTGTGCTAGAATTATTGCTCTCGCTCTATCCCTCGCGGCGATACCTCACATGTGTGGTTTGAAAACTGTTTACATTTGTGGTCACGACTTATGCACGCGTTCGCTTCTGTGCGTAAGCACGGAAAGATGGGGTGCTTTAATTTTTTTTTTTTTTTTTTTTACACTGTCCCTTTAAAAAAAAAAATTATGATCACTTTTATTGCTGTCAGAAGAAATATAAACATCCCTTGTGACAGTAATAGGAAGCGACAGGTACTCTTTATGGAGGGATCTGGGGTCTAGAAGACCCCAAATTCCTCTTTTGCACTTAAAAACATTCAAAATGTCAAGTTTGGCTGTTTTGAATACTGTCATTTTTTTCAATTTGGCACCTTTAAAAGCGGACCTTCAATCATTTTTTTCAAATTTCCATCTATGAAATCTTCTGCCCTGGTTGTTTTAACTTCGGAGAGTAAAACATTTTTTTCTGCCAGGAAAATACCTTATACAGCCCATTTCCTCTTTCTTGTCTGGTCATTAGCCTAGGCTTATAACATCATGCACAGCTCTCTCTCTCACTCTTGTGAGAGTTTGCCAGGAAGGGAGGGGGGTGAGTCATAAGAGGGCCAGTGAAAGCTGTAGAGCTGGAGGTGTGCCTCTGTGTAAATCCAGGAAGTGAACAGGCAGCAGCTTCAGTTGCCCACAGTTAAAATGGCTGCAGCCAGACTTCGTGGAGGGAGATTTCTGCAGCATATTTGGCAAGTACAGAATCACAGTATATATAAAATAATATGCAAGGTGGGTGAGGGAAGCTTCAGAATGGCAAAGATGTTTTTATTACAAATTATGTGAACAGACTGCAGTTCCTCTAAGTCTTCTGTAAACCGGAAGTGATGTCATGACATTACTAGATTCGAGACCCGATCAAAGCCGATTTCGGCTTTGTTCAGATCTCCGGCCAGCCTACAGATGTGCCAGGTTGGTTACTCGGGCCTCCCGGTGGGACGGGAGAGCCCGGGCGAGCCGCGGAATGCAGTTGTTATCCTAAGAAAGCCGACCGGGGTTAAAATGTCCATGAGCAGTACATTTACCGGCGGCAGGCGTAGGTTGCCGACCCTGCTTTAGGGTTTACTCATTTATTTTACAGACACACAATGATGGGTGGGAACAAAACTCCCAGATGAGGGAACGGTGTTATAATGGTGGAGAGGTATCCAAGACCCTTAGGCTCCAGCTAGAACTGAAATATTATGGTTGTGTGTACTGTTCATTTAAAAAGGTTGGAACGGTAACTACATATAAATGAGAAAAATAAGTAAATACAACATGTGAAACAGCAATGGTTATAAACATTACCAATTTCCACTTACCTTCATTTTGGCTTCAATCCATTTCATGCTAGTTGCCGCTAGAGAAAAAAAAATGAAAATCAAATATGGGTTTATGTAGACAGACATTAAACAAACCGCCCTAACTTAGCGTGGACTGGCCTGTACTCAGTGCGCCCAGAGGGGATCCCCTATCAGATGACTATAGGGTTAATTGTACTCTATGTAATTTGCACTTTCCAGTGCAATAAAGTCTTCTAGCAGCTTTAACACAAAAGTTTCTGTTTTCCGAGTCCTCGCAACAGTTTTTTACATATTGATCCTGCCAGTAACAGGCAATGCTAATCTAACAAACTGTCAGCTACAGTTTTGGCAAATCATAACACTGATAAGGATGATTTTTCTTCATGGTTCAAACCTTGTTTTAAAGATTGTTTCAAAAGTAAAAAAAACAAACAGTTACTATATCTTTAGTCAGAAAATTAATTCCTGCTAAATTACTTCAGGCAGGCCCCTTTTGCAGGTATAGCTATGTAAAACATTACAAATAAGTGCCTAAACTGTTTAAAATTCAATATAATAAACTGTCTCACCCTGCTCTGCACATGCTCAGTTGCTCTCCATTTTTGGGTACTGCAGAATATGTGGAGGCTGATCTGCTGGCAGCCTTAAAGCGGAGTTCCTCCCGGTTAAATGTCAGCAGTTAACAAAAGGGTAGCTGCTGACTTTTAACAATCAGACACTCACCTGTCCCTTGCTCCAGCGATGTGGCCGCCTGAGGGCTTGCTTATCACCCCCTCCCCTTGGCGGCGGCGGCATCACAAGTGTGGGCACCCGGCTTTGCCTTCAACTGCGCCTTGTGAATGGCCGGCGTATCTTCTGGGACCTGTGACGTGTCCCAGAAGATCGACGGGGGGGGGGGGGGCTGGGTTGGAGGCTGAACTTCCTTCCGGAGCCGCGGCTCTAGGAGAGGAAGTGGACCAGGGACCCTGTGAAAACCTTGGAAGTTTCACTTTTGGGTGGAACTCCGCTTTAAAGCAGAATTAAAACCCCCTATACTTTACAGTCAAGGAAGCTGCTTCTGTTTGATTTCTAACTGCCATGGTGCTGCACATGTGATCAGTTATGACACTTTGGTTGTGGTTGAAGACACAAGCAAATGTGACAGTTAACAATCCCAGCATTCAATGGGTTTAGTTGCGCTTTGTAATTTATTGCTGTTCAGGGGCTCTGGGTTTCAGCAAAATGGCAGCCTCTGGCAAGAAGGAACAGGAGCAATGCTGGAGGCAATTTATAGAACACATTCATTTTTAGTAACAATCATTTATGTGGAATGTATGTTCCTTGCTAAAGAACATTATTTTTTATTAAGTTGTTATGGGTAAAGTTACGCTTTAAAAAGCATTAGCTGGAATTGGGCTTTAAGGTGTTTGCTGCTTACTTATCCTCTTGCCTACTGCGCTATATCTGAATGACGGCTACAGCGCGGTCACACATTTCCGGGAGTGTGTCTGTTGACGTCATTACAGAACCCAGCCTTATCAGAGCCCATCAATGCAGCCTCATCAGTGCCCATTAGTGCAGTCTTATCACAGTGCCCATTAGTGCAGCCTTATCGCACATTCGTGCAGACTCATCATCGCACATCAGTCAAGAGAAATTACTTATTTGCAAAGTTTTATAACAGAAACAAAGAAAAGGGTCGTTTTTTTCCCCCCTAAATTGTTGATCTTTTTTTATTTACCTGTTTAAAAAAAAAATTATATAAATTTCATATTGTACAGTGTTGCATGACCATGCAATTGTCAAAGTGCGACAGCACTGAAAGCTGAAAATTGGCCTTGGCAGGAAGGGGGTGAAAGTGCCCAGTATTGAAGTGGTTAAAGTGGAACTTGAAGCCAGAATTAAAAGTGGGCAAACAGGTAGGAATTTTAATACAGAATAGACATACTTGGTCGCGCGCACAGCTCACCGTACAAATTCCGCAAAGCCACATCTGACTGAACTCCCACACGTTTTGTCTTTGCCCATCAAATAAAAGTGGCCAGAGATCGAGACTCGGAAGCTGACCACCCGAAGATGTCGGCAGCCAGTCAGGGATGCCACATCGCTGGAGCCAAGGCGAGTATTGTTCCGCTTTAACGTCCATTTAAAAACGACTTGTCCATTTAATGGGGTGTCCACCTTGCGGCTCAAGACAGCTATGAATACGGTCCAACATAAAATTGTAAACTTACTTAAAAATGTTGATTTTCTTTGTGGCATTTTTTGTAAAAATGAGTCTACACTTAGGGAATACAGGCGGCTGAAGAAAAATTTGACAGTATCTCTCAAGTACAAATTACCAGTCTTGACAATCACGCCTTATTCATGTCATCAGTTTTCAGCAGCACTGATATTTGTGAGCAATGATTTTCAAGGGTGCAGCACACGAAGGGCAGAATTAGAACCAAAATATCTGATGAAAACCTTGAGAATTCATTGAGAATTGCTACTACATCCATCGAACCAGATAATGATGTTAGCTTATCAAAAACAGTGTCAAATATTGCACTAAATTTATGTTGCCCTCTTTTACTTTTATAATAAAAAATATTACAAAAACGTAGAAGTTTTCTTACTCATATTGGTATATTATCTCCATCAGTGATCGTTAACTTGTGATCTGCCCAAAGTTTTCTGATCACCAGCTATCCTTATTGTTAGGCTTAATGTACACTTGAACTACGTTGGCCGTGATTTTGCAGCTGGCGGTCAAAACGCTCCTATCCTGAACGAGATTCTTCCACGTTCAGGAGAGGGAAGTTGGGGGGGGTTGAACCTCCCCTAAGTGCAGCAGCTCCTAAACGATCCTAAAAGCCTATGTGTACATTGACACATAGGCTTTTATGGAGTTGAGTTTAGGATCTTTGGCAAAAAACGCCAAAAGGTCCTAAACTTAAGTTTAGGAGCTGCTAGTGTAAGTGGAGCCTTAGTGTATTTTATGTGTGGCACAAGACAATTCCTCTTCTTCTACTGTAGAACAGGAAGGTCAAAAGGTTGGACACCCCTCATTT
This sequence comes from Glandirana rugosa, assembly GCA_018402905.1. NCBI lineage: Eukaryota > Metazoa > Chordata > Amphibia > Anura > Ranidae > Glandirana > Glandirana rugosa. The sequence goes on from BLSH010452701.1 coordinate 497,105, forward strand.
AAAGTGTTACTAAACCCAGGACATGCATTCACGATAACTGGTCTCCCACAGTACACAGAACGTGGAAATGCAATTATTTTAGTAAATATAAACTGCTCAGTACAGCTTCTCATCAGCAGTATATAGCAGTCTTGTGACTTCTATCAGTGTCCAGCCAAGCACGGGTTAAAGCTTGTAGGAAGAGTTTTCCGACTATCCTATGAAACTGAAAGACCCCTGACCCTCTGTCTGGACAGTGCTGATTGGCCCTGTGCTAATCACATGCACCCTCCCAAGAAAAAAAAAAAAAAAACCTCTTTAGTAATACACACCAAACTGAGCATCTGCAGCCTGACTCAAACTCTGTGTTATCAGAAAATACTTAGGGGACAGTGGAAGGAGGGGAGGATCAGAGAGGACAAGATCAAACAGCCTTTTTACACAATGCAGAGGATTCACCCGTTTCCCAGTGAGTATAACAAGCATGCTTTACTGCATATACAGACTGATTTTACTGTTTGGGTTTAGTAACACTTTTAATATCACAGTGATAGCTGCGCACCTCTTACTAATGTGAACAATCTTGTCACCAATTAATTAATATTTTATCATTCAAATTATTGTGCATATACAGCTAATGAATAAAAAAATATATAACCATAAAATCATAAAACGTTAGTGTAAAGTTGTAGTCCATAAATGAAGTCCATTCACACGGATCCCCCTGCTCTGTTCAAAGCGTGAAAATACTTCTATATATTGTGATTTGTGCTCCACCACCTGCCGTTCTAAGCACTCACCAGATGCCAAAGAAATATCAGCCTTCTAACTTATAACCTGGACAAAGTGGTTGTTGGATCTGTGTCCCAGCGCTGCAATGCTTTTCCGTGCACCAATATCCCAGTTTATCATGAAAAATAAACATCTATCATTGCGCAATGTTCCAATGGTTTTATTTATAATTAAGGGTACAAATGAACACTTACATTGTTTTGTGTCCTCGGACCGGCACCACGTCTATCCAGCATTTCTATAAGCTTGCCTGTAAATCGCCGTATACAGCTCCGGGACTCGGCTTGAGGGTCAAACCTCGATTTGGATGTGGATCCTCGGCAGGATGTGACGTTACCATCTCACAACTAGCATCAACGCGTTTCGCATAAATAATGCGTCATCAGGAAGCTGGTTCCGCCATTTTGCTTTAGGTATTTATGCCCTTACTTAGGTTTAGTCTATCCAATCGGTTTCCAGTGGACAGGAAGTCCGCTTTCCGCCATAAAACAAAATAAAATAAAAATATTTTTATTTTATTATTATTTTGTTTTATTTCTATTTTCATTTATTTTTAATTTATCTTTTAATTAATTATTTTCATTTTTATAACCTTTTTACATGAGGTGTTTAAGAGTTAAGTTTAATACGGAGCAGGAGGGTGTCTAAATACTATTATTTTTTAACATTTTTTACTAATAAAGCATGTATGAATATTTATTGATATGATGAATGAAATGCTTACAACAGTAAAAGTAATGCAGGAGATTTGTGAAAGTCTATCCAGCCATCCCATAACAGCCATAAATATGTGAGTATTATTAAACATGTAGTTAATACAAACTAATGTCCATATCATTATCGGGATGAATAGGAAGTGAATAGCTAGGTTAAGGGAATACAATACCATCAAGTAAAATGGCGGAAAGTGGACTTCAGGTCCCCTGGAAACCGATTGGATAGACTAAACCTAAGTAAGGGCATAAATACCTAAAGCAAAATGGAGGAACTAGCTTCCTGATGACGCATTATTTATGCGAAACACGTTGATGCTAGTTGTGCGATGGTAACGTCACATTCTGCAGAGGATCCACATTCAAATCGAGGTTTGACCCGCCCGCCGAGTCCCGGAGCTGGATACGGCGATTACAGGCAAGCTTATAGGAACGCTGGATAGACTTAGTGCCGGTCCGAGGGCACAAAACAATGCAAGTGTTCATTTGTACCCTTAATTATAAATAAAACACCATTCGAACATTGCACAATGACAGATGTTTATTTTTCATGATAAATTGGGATATTGGTGCATGGAAAAGCATTGCAACGCTGGGACACAGATCCAACAACCACTTCGTCCAGGTTATACGTTAGAAGGCTGATATTTCTTTGGCATCTGGTGAGTGCTTAGAACGACAGGTGGTGGAGAACAAATCACAATATATAGAAGCATTTTCACGCTTTGACAGAGCAGGGGGATCCGTATGAATGGACTTCATATATGGACTAGAACTTTACACTAACATTTTATGGTTATATATTTTTTTTTATTCATTAGCTGTATATGCACAATAATTTGAATGATTAAATATTAATTGGTCACAAGATTGTTCACATTAGTAAGTGGAGCGCGGCTACCACTGTGATATTAATATTGTATGGTTACACCAAAGGTGAACACTATAGCTGCAATAGCACCTCTAGATCATGTTGGGTATCCTTCTTAGATTTAATTACTTTGTTAGGTTTGCGCCGGTGCACCAATTACACATTTAGTAACACTTTTAGACTACTGTACTCTGTACACAGGGTGACAATGTATTTGTGCTACTTTACTGCAGCACAAATAAACAAAATAACTAACTAACCTACTGGCAAGATCAACAGGTAATGAACTATATTTTTCACAGGGGACTGTTGTATTAACTCGGACAGACTGCATCATATAATGTATGTCAATTTTAATTGGTCTATAGTACAAATCTAATGCTAAACAACAAGCTTGACAGACAGAACACGCTTTTGAGATGAGGCCAGCAATTGCAGCCTCCAAAATTAATAAAAAATAAACCAGAGAGAGAATCAAGCTAATCTTCTGTAAAACAAAAAAAAAAAATGACACACATTTACACTTTTAATGCAAACTACTCTTCTAGCTTTTGGAATTCACTTCCATTATGGTCAGTAAAGTAAGTAAAAAGAGTTTTGCATCTCATTTCTAATTAAAATATTTTTTTCCAACTTAAAGCCGCACAAAAGCTAGAAAGAAAAGGGAACAAAAGGCAACTTAGAGACATATAAAGGTTGGAACTTACACCATATTACAATATCATAATCTTCATAGGCAGATGTAAGAAATTCATGTAGATATGGTCTCATGAGCTCCAGGCCAGTTTCTGCACAGGACCGATGATCTAAAATAGCCCAAGAAAGGTAGGTAGAAGATGCAGGGTTGTAAACAAGTATGATGTAGAGCAACACCATCACAAATAATAGTCAGACCCTACTGGGTTACTGAGGCAATAGTATTACATTTCTGATGATGGGTGGAGGGTATGCTATTCTCTGAGGTTCATAAAATTGTATCTGAGTGAACAGCTTAGGGACCTCGGAAAGCACTCAGGAGAGAGGGATACAATCCATCTCTAAGGAATAAAAAAATAGTAAGATAAGGATGCAGCATACTAACCGAACAGAGTGTAGTCAACATCTAAAACCAGCAGCTTCTTCTCCTCTCTTGGAGGATTTAGGATTTCCACTTTGTATTCTTTGACACGGCGTGAAATCTTAGCCAGATTTTCTTCTCTGCAATGAATTACAGTTTGCAATGGTGAAGGAATTTGTGGTCAGACTCTGAGTCCCACCAATTATTAATGCTGTGGGCAGGGGCTGGAGTAATTTTACAGGACTAAAATGTTCAGGCTGGGTTGACATCTTGGGAAGAGGGAAAGTTCTCTGCTGGGGACCCTGAGTATTACAAGTAACAATAGGTGACTGAGCCAGACAGCATCCATCCAGATTAAAGCTTTCAGTTTTGGTTGGTTGTAGCTACTTATAGAAGTAAACTTTTGCTTATTCCCAAGCTTCAAAAGATGTGTAAAGCAGGCATTTAAAGATTCCAGGACATATTGTTACAAACCCTGTACAAAAATCTGTGAGCACCAAAGTGGAGAACACTCTTAACATGTGAATGGTGATATCAGAAACTGAAGGTGTGATTGACCCCATCCGTGCCTTTTCATTATTAGTCATGTTTCATATTATGACCATATTTAGAGTGTAACATAAAAAATGGTCACGTTCTCCAAGGCTCTACACTCAAATCACACCTTACATAAAGGATAAGTTCACCTTTGTAAAAAAAAAAAAAATAAGATAATAAATGCACATCTTTTTGCAGGCAAGAAAAAAAAAAAGTGCGTTTATTATTTTTTACTAGGAACCTGTCCGTGTAACCTGTCTGCTCATACCTCATACAGGCAGGCAGTTACATACCGACAGAAAAAGACAAACTACCTAGAGCACTCAACAGCACCATGGTAATTCATTGAATACTACAAGCCCACAGCCGCAAAGGTTGTCGGTAGTTGTAGTTCACCCATTTACAAAACTCTGAATGAATGACAATGCTGGGCAGGCAGAGCCCTGCATGTCTGCATCTTTTTTAAATAGTGACAGCGAGTTCGGGGAAAAGATCCCCCACTGGCTGTCACTAGAGACAGCGGATTGGGGACCAGCTGGAGGAGTGGGAACATGTAACATGTTCCATTCTAAAAATGGGTGGAACATGTAACATATTCTTAAAGGTATACTTCTCCTTTAAAGTGGAACTTTACCAATAACAATTTGATATAAACAATGTTCTTTAGCAAGGAACATACATTCAACGTTAATCATTATGCTACCAAAATCATTGTGTGCTGTAAATTGCCTCCAGCATTGTTCCAATTTCTTCTTGCCGGAGGCTGCCATTTTCCTGAAGCCTAGAGCCCCTGAACAGCAGTAAATCTTTAGGCTGTCAGCATATTGCCTCTACAAATGTAGCACAGTGGCTAAAAATTGAGATCAGCTGAGCATGTGCAGTGCAGTGGGGTTGATTTACTAAAACGGGAGAGTGCAAAATCTGATGCAGCTGTGCATGGTAGCCAATCAGCTTCTAACTTCAGCTTATTCAATTAAGCATTGACAATAAAACCTGGAAGCTGATTGGTTTCCATCCAGAGTTACACCAGATTTTTACCTCTCCAGGTTCAACCCCAGTGTATTACTGAATTCTAACCATTCCCAGCCCATATGATGTCCTCGTGTTGAAGTGGTTATACCAGGATCATGCCTGCACCTGCAGGAATGATCCCAGCATCAACATTTTCAGACAGCTATTCCCCCTTCAGCACATTTAGGTGGCTGATCAGCTTGTAGCTGCTGACTTTAATTTTTTTGTCGGGAGATTGGAGCTCCTCTTTAATGGTTAAGTCCATGTTTTACAACATATTTCATGGTACAGGCATATTTTGGGTGTAACATGAAACAGGTTAATAAACTCCACCCCCAAAACCTACACTGTACCCACTTACCTGAATCATAGGGTGCATCCTCCAGGGTAACCCTGTTATCGTTTACATTTAGTACAGAAGCGAAAGGTTTTGTCCACAACAGCACCATCTTCCAGGTCTGTTTCGCTTTACATTCATTCATTCCCATTTGCCCCTCCGACAAATGAGACTTGCAGAAAGTGTGTCAGGAATATCTCCTCATTCACTGCTCTGTAGTTCAGTTTAGCTTCGTCCCGCCAGGTCCACACTTCTGTATGGACCTGTGGCTGGGGGAAAGCTTTGCAAGAACCTGTGCATTTCTTTTTTAGGCTATTTGAAGTGAAAGTCATTACAGGGAATAGTCTGAGAGGGGCATGTTAAAAGGAATAGACTTTTAGAGGAGACTGATGCTGGAGTGTGGTATCCTTCTGGAGTTCATGGAATGATAGCTTGTACAAAATTCTGCAGAATCAGCCATACATATTGTTAGTTCTGCCTCTTAAAGATTGGTAGCCTCACACTTACAGATTTAACCAATAAGGCAGTGCAAAAGATAGGATGATGCACAAAATGCAGTAGATTATAAAAACCAATGAGCAGACATCTTTCATAGGCTGAATATAGAGGCCTGAGATCTGTTTTGCTGCTCTTGGTGCTATCCTTTGTCCATCAAAATTAGGCTTTTGCTCTGCCTCAGTGTAATAAGCAGTTTTCATTCTAATTTTTGCATAGCTGTCATAAGTTTGAGAAAAATACAATTCTATTAAGAATAAGAAAAAAAATAATCCTGCCAACAATGTTATACCCTACAACTTTACAGTAATATAACACCACCTGCAATTAGGATTTAGGGCTGTCACATCGAAACAAGACTCACCGATTTTCCACCTCCACTACCTCCTCTTCAATGTCAAAGTCATTTATAACATCATCATTTTCTGGAGGTGGTGCCATCATTTCTTCCTGCAGTGATATAACAAAAGATGACATTTAAACCATACAAGAGAAAGGCAGTAAAAGCATTGAAATATAATGCTGGAATATAGTGAATGTTAGTTCCAATGCATCACCTAACCTTGAAAAATGACCAATCGTTTTATCTCTATCTCACGGTGTGTGTTTGTGTCATTTTTGCTGACTTATTTCCAGTTAGGTTTTCCATATAGTATTACACATAGAAAATGTAGCTTGCATTACCAAACTCTCCTCACGTGTCCCCATCATCATAATCTTGGTATTTGGCTTCAGCTTTAGAACACCCAGTTTTACATCATTTTCTGCCGGCTTGCCTGTAGAAGACATTGAATGAAACAAAATGAAGGATTATTCTTTATTTAGGCAGAGAATTTTGCCTGAAGAAATGACACTTTGCTACAATGTAAAGTAGTGAGTCTACAGC
>BLSH010452701.1:526870-550559 GCA_018402905.1 Glandirana rugosa
CCAAGGAAGCACACAGGGACCCTGGGAGCAGCAGAAGACAAGTAAACTGGATAGGAGGGGTGGTGGGGGCAGCATATAGAGCAGGGATATGCAACTAGCGGACCTCCAGCTGTTGCAAAACTACAAGTCCCATCATGCCTCTGCCTCTGGGTGTCATGCTTGTGGCTGTCAGAGTCTTGCTATGCCTCGTGGGACTTGTAGTTCTTCAACATCTGGAGGTCCACTAATTGCATATCCCTGATATAGAGGAACCAATCTCCTCCATCAGGAGGAAAATGGAGGAGAATGGTTCCTCTAAATGCCGCCCCCGCCATCCCTCCTATCCAGGTGTACAAGGGAGGCACATGGGCCCCCTGGAGCATGGGGCCCAGTTGCAATTGCAACCCCTGCAATCCCTATCGTTACACCCCTGGCCAGAGCCCATGTTTAGCACAACCTGGATAATTTTAGGAACCATAACTTGTCACCATTTCACAGGCGTGCACAATTTTAAATCTTGAAATTTTTGGTATCTATTTACACAGTGTAACATATTTTAAAGTTTACCATAAAATTGCATATTATAAAAAATTGCAACAACCACTATTTTGTTTTGGGGTTCTAAATAAATTTCTAGCAAAAAAAAAATGCTGATTTTTACATTGTATATGAAAAATGGCAAAATTGCCCCGGACAGCAAGTAATTAACAAAACAAATCACTACACTTCTAACTGTAATCTCAAGATTTCTCACAGGATGCTTTCTCCTAAGATCTCAGCAGCTGAAAGCATTTGTACATCTCTTCTCTTCTCATTCTTTGCTTATGTAGCACCCTCTAGTGTGCTAGTGTGTATGGTTGTAGTGCAGGAAAATTTGATCTGGCTGAGAGCCAGGCCTGGGCTGAATCTGAGTCAGGGCTTAGTGCTCTGCTCTCTGGAACCTCGGAGAAGCTTCCAGAAGTACAGGGCGGAGTCTGATAGGCTCTGCTTGGAGTATTAATGAGGGCCCCAGCCAACCCCTAGCAAAGTGGGAAGGAGGCAGGCACCTCATAAATACTCAAGAGTCATGCCAGAAGGGCAGTCAAGTGTAAGATGGAGATGGAGTGCTGAAGAGGCTGCCGGTGGCCCTTGAGACCCCTAGTCTGGGGGGAGGGGGTGACCTCGGGCCTGGAGCTCGGGTGCTGGAGGGACCCTCTACAGCACATGGAGGAATCCTTCCTGGAGGCACAGGAGCAAGGAGAGGACAGCGGGAGAGAGTAGCATGCCCAGGAGATCTCCTCAGGAGTCATCTCAGAGGATAAGTGAGCAATCTGGGAGGTAGGGTTGCCACCTTTTCTTCAAGTCAAACCCGAACACTTTAGCGGCGCACGGCAATTTTTGTTAATAGTATAAACTATACATATATTTTGCTATTAACATTTCTAATCATATGAAGTTAATAACAAACATTCCCCTTTACATCCACAGAGTTCCCCTTTTACATCTGAATCCACACAGTTCCCTTGTTACATCTGATCTCACAGAGTTCCCTTTCACTGTAAGGGGGGACTCTGCAGACTCTGATGAAAGGGAGAACTCTGGGGACTCTAACATAAGGGATGGTCTGGGAACCCTGATTTAAGGGGGAACACTGTGGACTCATGTAAGGGGGACCACTGTGGCCTCTGGTAAAAAAAAGGAACTCTGATGTAAAGGGTGCTCTGAGAACCCCGATTTACCTTAATGTACTCAGGAGAGAGAAGGGGGGAAACTTCAGTCACAGACAGGGATGGATGGTGATCTCACTCACCCTTTGGCAGTCAGCACCTCTCATCCAGATGTATCAGAGGCTTCTGGACATCAAATTTGCAGCCCCCACTTTCCTTTTCTAAAGCACCGCACCGAGGATTGGAGTGTGGGCAGACACAGAGGGGTAGGGATGGGAGGAAGAGTTGCAGATCAAGCCTTCTCTCCTTTCCTGTCTGTTGTGCTTGGGGGGGATTGTTAGTGCTGACTTTGAACAGTGTGAAATAGAGTGTAACAGACACTCTCAGCTAAGACAACTGCAGCCAGCAACCCTGCTAGGAAGCCATAGCCCAGTCTGAATCATGTGTCCGGGTTTCAGGCAGTCTGAAACCCAGACGCATGATTCCAAATCCGAACTGTCCGCGTGAATCCTGGACAGGTGGCAACTCTACTGGGAGAGCTGTGGAGCGAGAGGGTGTCAGTCTGGGAGGACTGTGGAGAAGTAGCCAGGAGGGTTAGTGAAAGGGGCAGCTGCAGCCAGGGTGGCTGGCAGTGCCTGAAGAGGTGGTGCTGGGATGATCTGTAGCCACAGGGATGTAAGCTGGAAACTGACTTTTCGCTACACACTTAAGGGTCCTTTCACAAGTACGGACCGTTCATGTCCGCCTGTCAGTTTTTCAGGTGGACCTGTCCGCTGACATCCGTTCCGCTCCGCTTGATCCAGACGGATGGAAAGCCTATTTTCCATCTGTCTGGCGGATCGGATCGGATGAAAACGGACAGACGGTCCTATAGAGGAAAGCAGGGCTCTGACAGATCCGTCCCTGCACAGAGTGCAGAGACAGACCTGTTATCCGCCGGTTCAGCGGGGATGAACGGATGGATCCCCGCTGAGCAGCGGAGTCCGTCAAAGCTGGACTCCACTAGTGTGAATGGAGCCTAAAGGAGGCCTTGGGTTTCTGCCTATAAAGGACTATTGCTCCTAATCTGACTGAGTGCCTTTGTTGCATTCACCAGTGTGCCAGCTGGAGTTCTGCAAGGCTTGTATACAGGGTGGGCCATTTATATGGATACACCTTAATAAAATGGGAATGGTTGGTGATATTAACTTCCTGTTTGTGGCACATTAGTATATGTGAGGGGGGGAAACTTTTCAAGATGGGTGGTGACTATGGTGGCCATTTTGAAGTCGGCCATTTGGAATCCAACTTTTGTTTTTTCAATAGGAAGAGGGTCATGTGACACATCAAACTTATTGGGAATTTTACAAGAAAAACAATGGTGTGCTTGGTTTTAACGTAACTTTATTCTTTCATGAGTTATTTACAAGTTTCTGACCACTTATAAAATGTGTTCAATGTGCTGCCCATTGTGTTGGATTGTCAATGCAACCCTCTTCTCCCACTCTTCACACACTGATAGCAACACCGCAGGAGAAATGCTGGCACAGGCTTCCAGTATCCATAGTTTCAGGTGCTGCACATCTCATATCTTCACAGCATAGACAATTGCCTTCAGATGACCCCAAAGATAAAAGTCTAAGGGGGTCAGATGGGGAGACCTTGGGGGCTATTCAACTGGCCCATGATGATCAATCCACTTTCCAGGAAACTGTTCATCTAGGAATGCTCGGACCTGACACCCATAATGTGGTGGTGCACATTATGGATTGGATTGGTCATCGTGGGCCAGTTGAATGGCCCCCAAGGTCTCCCGATCTGACCCCCTTGGACTTTTATCTTTGGGGTCATCTGAAGGCAATTGTCTATGCTGTGAAGATACGAGATGTGCAGCACCTGAAACTATGGATACTGGAAGCCTGTGCTAGCATTTCTCCTGTGGTGTTGCTATCAGTGTGTGAAGAGTGGGAGAAGAGAGTTGCATTGACAATCCAACACAATGGGCAGCACATTGAACACATTTTATAAGTTGTAAATAACTCATGAAAGAATAAAGTTACGTTAAAACCAAGCACACCATTGTTTTTCTTGTAAAATTACCAATAAGTTTGATGTGTCACATGACCCTCTTCCCATTGAAAAAACAAACGTTGGATTCAAAATGGCTGAATTCAAAATGGCCACCCTGGTCACCACCCATCATATACTAATGTGCCACAAACAGGAAGTTAATATCACCAACCATTCCCATTTTATTAAGGTGTATCCATATAAATGGCCCACCCTGTATAGACGGCGCTATTTATACATGTGTATAAAAGGTGTGTGTATATAGATTGTATATAGGAAAATAGTTCCTGAAGTTGTTTCAAAAGAAGTGGGCATCCCATAATTTTCCAATCCCTATCCAAGTTCCATAGGCGTGCGCAGGGGGTGTGTCTGGGCACACCCTAATCACCACGTGTGGTACTGATTTCCCCTATTGCCCAGTGTTGGCCCCCTCTTATCCTCTTCCCGCAGCTGCTGCAGGGGATGTTTTAGGACGGAGAGTAGGGGCTAGTAAATATATTGTTTACTGGTGCCTTCCTTTTTTAAATAGACACAGTGAACACACTCACTCACTGTGGTCATTCAAAACGGAAGCATAGTAAACTGTGTTTACTATGTTTCAGTTTGTAAATGAACAGGAAGCCGCTCAGCACAGAGCTCTTCCCATTCATTTACTGTCCAGTGCAGCTGAGGCTGCAGAGAAAGGCATGTATGTTTGAGCTTTGGGGTGCACACCCTAATGCAATAGGCTGCACAAACCTATGCCAAGTTCTAATCCCTCAATAAATAACAAAAACAAAGCACTGGATTGTTCTCTGTGCCAATGTGCCTGGCTTTGCAGGGTGGGGGATCCCCATTCTACTTGCGGCTCTTTAGGGGGTGTGCTACACTTTCATAAACCAGCACTCAGACTTCTTGTTCTCCTCTGAGAATGCCGGCGATCTGAGCAGCGGTGGATTACCGCTGCTGATAAACAGACACTTAAATGTCATTCAGTTAGGGTTTACATCTACTTCCAAGGAAAATAAAGGTTAAGAATCTAACAATTTGCTTCTAACTATTACATGATCATTGTATTTATTTTCTAACTGCCTGATCTCCTTTGCTAATCACCTATTAACCATAAAACATGTTGATTTAAAGGGAACACTGTCCTAGCTATGTTATAGCTGTGTGGCCTGTCAATTTCTGCTTTTATATGTTCACTTTAAGTACCTAGGGCAGCAGCCTTGGCAAGGGAGGTGAATAAGAATAACTTTAGTCAGTATGGAAAATCCCTTTAGTAAGCAGCCTTGTGACATATTTAGAATAGTATAGTCATTGTTCGTTAGCATGGCTTAAATATCACATCATTATAAAAGAAAACTTGTATCTCCAGAAGCTCAACAAATGAAGATTTAGGGCCCCTTCACCCCCGTGCATTGCAAAACACAATAAACACTTTTTGAAAATGCATATTGCGTTTTTATTGCATTTTTTATATTTTGTGTTGAATTTTAATGCAACCCATAATGCGGTTTGCATATGTTTCTCTGGGAAAAATGGACATGTGACTCAAAAAACGCACTAATAAAACTGCATAATGCGATTTTGCCGCATTTTGGTGCGCTATCATTAACTATAATAGAAGCTGTGTTTTTGGTGCGTTTTTCACGAAGCGCACTGAAGATGCAGCAAGCAGGACTTTTCAAAAGCACATGCACTGTATAAAAACGCAATGATCTGTGAATGGCATTTTAGGGGGACTATTTTACTTGTACTTTTGACAGTAGTAGGTTTGTTTAGTGCGGCAAAAGCACACAGATGTGAATATGACCTAAGTTTACAAAGTGTTTAAAGTGATTGTAAATATTAAAATGTTTTTGCTATAAAATAACACATATGTTAGACTTATTTGCTCTGTGCACAGAGCAGCCCTAATCCCCTTCTTCTCCCTTTTGCCGAGCGCAATCCTGAGCCCCACTCTGTGTGTCAATAAGACACACAGAGCATGGCTCAGCCCCACCCCCGTTCCCTCCTCACTGGCTGTAACTGTCTGAGTCAATAAGGAGGGAGAGAGCCGAGAGAACCTCTGCTCTAGTGCACATTGCTGGATTAAGATCCTAGTGATGTGTGTGACCACTGCGCTGTCTTTATAAACATTTTTAAAACTGTTGCAATGTGACCGTGATAACTTTAAGCAAATTTGTGGTAAAATAAAACATCAATCACTTAGCAATGTGCAACTATTTACATATAATTTCATACAAAATGTAATTTATTGGTTGGATTTGGTTACTTGGATTAAGATCCGGCTCAGGTAAGTATAAGTGGAGGTTGGGGGGATCCTGAAGCACAGAAGGGGTTGTACCTTAATGCAGACAGTGCGTTAATATAAAAAACCTTACGCCTTTAGAACCACTTTAATGCTGAACTGAACTTTCAGTTTAAACCAGGTAAATATATTCCAGGTACAAAAAAATTCCAGGTACAAAAAAAAAAGATGTTCACAGCTTTATAGTTTGTTTTAGAAATCAGCCACAGCCTGAGTAGAAAAGCCTGTCCCCTGCCAGCATGCTATGAAGAAGCATGCTTGCTATCTGTATGGAAGCAGTAGATTTTCTGCAAAGGTTCGTCAAACCCTCTGCTGAGTCAGAGCTAGAGCTCCCCAATCAGAAATGCTCATGCTTTCTGCTATTCGGAGAGCTCTAGCTCTGATATGGACCTTAACCCACATAGAGAAAAAGGTTCTTCTCTATAGCATGCTGACAGGAGACAGGCTTTGTTACTCAGGCTGTGGCTGCTTTCTTGTGAAACAAACTGTAAGACTTTGATACCCAGTTTTGATGAACCTGCAATGTATTTTGCTGATTTAAAATGAACGTTCAGCAAGAATTAGGAACAGGCATCGCTAAGTGCTAATTGGCACAGGTGCAGCAGAGCCTAGCTGGCTGGCGGCACAGCTCAAGAACCATCTTGGCCACACTTCTCATTCCTGGCCTAATTGGGATTGACAGGCCACCAGGAGAATGGAGAGGGAAGACTCTGGTTGGCCACATGAGCCCTTCCCACACAACCCATGGGGAGAGAGGAAAGAGGAAGTGTGCCTGGAGACTGAAGCACCCATCTCCCCCATGGACTCCAAAGCCATGACTGAGGAGGAAAAAACTGGCGGAGCCCATGGATGGAGGAGAGCCACAAGTGGGCTCCTTGCTGGGTGGAAACATGCAGACCCATCAGAGAGGCTCTGTATTGCACCCCCACATCCTGCTCTGCCTTCTGCTGATCATCATAGTAACCAAGGGAGAGAAGTCTAGACTCGTGACCAACCTTGCTGACCCATTTCCTAAAGCAGCAGTATCGAGTCAGGCAGCAGAGGGAGCTGGGACAGTGTTTAAAGTGATTGTACAGTCTTGTTTTTTTTTTTTTAAATAACAAACATGTCATACTTACCTCCTCTGTGCAGTTGATTTTGCACAGAGCAGCCTGGATCCTCCTCTTCTCAGGTCCCTCTTTGCTGCTCCTGGACCCTACTCCTATTGAGTGCCCCCTCAGCCGGCAGCTTTCTATGGGGGCACCTGAGCCAAGTCAAAGCTCCGTGTATCCATTCAGACACGGAGCCCCAACTCGGCCCTGCCTCCTCTATACCCTGATTGGCTGACTGGCTTTGATTGACAGTCGTGGAAGCCAATGGCTCCGCTGCTGTGTCTCAGCCATTCAGGAGGAATGTCCCGAACAGCTAAGGCACTCGTGGACATCGCTGGAGAGAGAAAGAGCTCAGGTAAGTAATTGGGGGATGCTGGGGGGCTCTTACACACAGAAGGTATTTTATCTTAATGCATAGAGTGCATTAAGAGAAAAAAAACTTCTGCCTTTACAACCCCTTTAAAAGACATCACCACTAGGAGCACATCTGCAAAACATCAGTGTGGTGATGGTTTGGCCACTCTTATTTCTATTAAAAGTTGCTTGCAGTTTATGGAATCTTGCTGTCACCTGTAGATTTCTGCCACCTCCAGAGGTATATACATGTCTGTTAGACTCTCACCTATGACAAGGCAGGTGCCATATGTTACTGTGTACACAGTGAGTAAGGCATAAGTCTCTCCTATTGTTAGAGTCACACCTCATTATTTTCCTTAGGGTGCCCAAATTTCAACCCTCCAGTGAAAAAAAGAATCTTTGGCCCTGCCTAGAGACTAGTACACTTGGGCCGAATGCCAGGTGGCATCAGCCGGTTCAATAGAAATCAGCCACATTTGGCCCATGTGTACTGCAGCTGTTCGGACAGAAGCCGGCCAATGGCTGAGAACGCTGACTGAAGTGTTCTGGCGAGGGGATGTCCTTGTCAGAACACAATAGCGCAGCAGGGGAGATCACTGTACTAACATTGGATTGTTTGCACAGTGGCTCCTCCAGAGCTAATAGTGTGTTCTCCCCAAACACAGGGCCCCTGCAGTATAAAAATCCCTGTTTAGATATTATGCCACTTTTTAGGCCCAACGCTGCATTATGGTATGTAATGAGTCAGTCCTTCGCCCAATTTTTATAAAAAGTCTCTGCTTGCTGTAGTTGCCTACATTTTAGGGGCTCCCTTGGTGTCCTGTAGCACTTGGTGTTACTTGTAAGGTAATACTATGAACTAGAGATATTTATTGATGTATCCTAAAGGATCTGTGAAGGGGGGATATGGGCTTGGTTACGTCATTGCAAAGGGTTAAATAGGATATGTGTCTTATTCTAAAGATATAGGAAGTGTACTTGTTGAAAAACATATTTGCTTGTGCAAAGATTTTCATTCTCTTAGTCTGGTAAAAACAGCAGGAAATAAGATTGTTTCAGCTTGTTTCCTGTTGTATGACTAATTGCCTTTAGTGTATGTACCCACTTCTAAGGCTGTAAGGCTTACAGTGGTTCTAAAGTCTTTTTTTACCTAATGCATTCTATGAATTAAGGTAAAAAACTTCATACTACTTGCCACCCCCCCTCCTTAAACACTTACCTGACTAATCCACCAGGACTGTCCCATCTGCACCAGCGCTGTTCTCTCTTCCTGATCTCACAGGAGTCACTGAGAGCCGCAGGAACCATAGGCTCTGCTGCTGTCACTCAAATCCTGGCATGAGTGAGCGGGGTCGTGGCCAAGCCGCACTGTGTGTAGCTTAGGATGCAGACAGCCCGGCTTGGAAGCTTGATCACATAACACAGGGCTTTCTAAGGGGGCACAGGCAGGAAAGGAGGAGAGGAGAGCGCCAGTGGGGGACCCAAGAAGAGAGCAGGTAAGTACAGCATCTTTTTTATTTTAATTGTAGCACCCTCTAGGTAGGTGAGTGCTAGAGGACAGATTTTTCTGGCAGGGTAGGAAAACTTAGGCAGGCTTCGCTGGTGGCTAGGCCTGTTTGTTTTCATTCTTGGCTGGGAGTGGCTCAGGGTGGCTCAGTGGCTCCAGGCAAAAAGGTGAACACAGATTAAATACATGCCAAAGGATTTGTATTTCTATCTATCCAGTCCTGAGATTTACACAGCTCTGCTGTACAGCACAGCACAGTCCTGTCTGGCAGGGGGGAGACCTATTTTTTTCTGTGCTGTTGTTCAGTAATACATAATGAGTTCATTTCTTTCACTGTAGCATTGGCTTCTTGAGCTGCTTCCCCCTGTCATTCTAGGTTTGCCAGCGTCTGATACCAAGCAAGCTAAATTCAGGTACTGGCAATGCTTGTATTTGAAAATATACAATTAGGACCAGTTTAAATCTATGCATGTGCAGAGAGATGCATTATCTTGGCACTCTAGGCAGCTGCCTTGACATGCATCCATGTGTGTTTTCTTTGTGCATTGCCATGCTCTTTGGCACATGTTGACCCGTGTTTCCAATGTGCTTTGGAACTTAGAATTTGGAGTGAATAGGGTTAACAGCCATTGACCAAGGCTTGTTAAAGTGGAGCTAAACTCACCAAAGAACCATCACCAGCACCAGCGTATTCTCCCCAGCTTCTTCGGTGTGCCAGTCTTCGGCTACCATGATTGGCCAGTGCGTAATTGCATAACTCCCATGCATGCGCAGCTCAGTGTACATTCTAAGGACAGATGCAAGCAGACAGGTAGGTGTATTTTATTACAGAAGATGCATGTCTTTTCTGTAATAAACAGCCTGCCTGCTCACAGTTTTTTCAAAAAAAAGAGTTCAATTCTGCTTTAATCACTTGCCGACCACCCTATATAGCAGATTTACTGCTATAGGGCAGCCGTTCTGTGCAGAATCAATTCTATATACATGACTTTGCTCTTCGGGTAGGGGTGCACCGCTTCTGCTGTGCTCAGTGGGTGCTGGTCAATGGATGGCGGGCTGGCACCAGCTGATCGGTGAGGAGACAGCCTGGATGGAGCTCTGCATAAGTAAACAATGCAGAGCCCCGCCGTGGGGATGTGCTGGATTTTGTTTCCCTGCAGCGCATCCCTTAATAAAAGCAGCACACATAGTACACAAAAACACTGCTTAGGCACACATTTAACCTTTTGATCGCCCTGAGGCCTGATTCACACCTATGCATTTTTAGTGCTTTTTGCATTTTGCAGATTTGCACTACAGAACGTGTTCCATAGAAAACCATGTTAAATGGACTGTAGCGCAAATATGCAAAATGCAAAAAGCACTAAAATGCATAGGTGTGAATCAGGCCTAAATGTTTAACTCCTAACCAGTGTCATTAATACAGTGACAGTGCATATTTTTTTAGCACTGTTCACTGTTTTAGTGTCATTGGTTATCACAAAGTGTCAGTTGGTGTCAAATTGTCCACCGCAATATCACAGTCCTGCTATAAGTCGTTGATTGCTGTCATTACTATTATACGAAAAAAATAAATAAAAATTATATTATATATACCATAGTTTGTAGACGCCATAACTTTTGTGCAAAACAATCAATATACACTTATTGGGATTTGTTTTACCAATAATATCTAGCAGAATACATTGTGGCATAAATTTATGAAAAGATTTTTTTTTTTTTTTTTTTATTGGCTATGTTATATAGCAGAAAGTAAAAAATATATATTTTTTCAAAATTGTAGTTCTGTTTTTACATTTATGACACATAAAATAAAAAACCCAGTGGTGATCAAATACCACCAAAAGAAAGCTCCATTTGTGGGGAAAAAAATGACATAAATGTAATTTATGTACAGGGTTGCATGACCGTGCAATTGGCAGTTAACTTAAAGCGGTAGTAAACCCCACTTGGTCATTTTTATCTACAGGTAAACCTATAATAGATGAAAACGCTTGGCTCCTAAGGGATATGTGGAAAGGATGCCCACATCCCTAAATTTAATCCTAACAAACAAACCATCTAATTGGGACTTTCTAGGGCATGAATTCCACAGGAAATCATATTAAGTAAAAAATCCCTGGCTTTATTAACAAAAAGTTAACCACTTGAGGACCGGAAGGATTTCCCACCTTAGGACCACAGCACTTTTTGCGATTCGGCACTGTGTCGGTTTAACTGACAATTGCTCGGTCGTGCGACGTTGTACCCAAACAAAATTTGCGTCCTGTTTTTCCCACAAATAGAGCTTTCTTTTGGTGGTATTTGATCACCTTTGAGTCATTTCTGATCACCACTATAATCAAAAAAAGAGCGACAATTTTGCAAGAAAACGATATTTCTTACTTTTTGCTAAATTACATATACAAAAAAAAAAATAGAAGAAAAAAATGTATTCATTGGTTTTGGCCAATTTATATTCTTCCTCATATTTTTGATTAAAAAAAAACGCAATCAGCGTTTATTTATTGGTCCGCGCAAAAAGTTGCCACGTTTACAAACCATGAGAGTTTAATTTATGGTGTGTTTACTTTTTTTTTTTACTAGTAATGTCGGCAATCTGCGATTTTTATCGGGACTTTGATATTGGGGTGGACATGTCGGACATTTATGACACTTTTTAGCAATCAGAAATTTAAATATCCACTGATTACTGTATAAATGTCATTGGCAATGAAGGGGTTAACCTGCAGGGGGCAGTGAAGGGGCTAACTGTGTTCCCTGTGTGTGTTCTAACTGTGAGCGGGCTGGGTAGCCAGGGGCATGACAGATCTAACTGATCCCGAGTACAGGGATCAGTAGATCTCTGACATGCCGCCTGTCAGAACGGGGAACCGCCGTGTTTACATTGGCAGTTCCCCGTTCTGGCTCTGTCACAGGCGATCGCGGGTCGCTGGTGGACATGGAGCCCACCCGACCCGTGGCCTCGCTTAGGGAGCGTGCGGCGGGCACAAGCGTGCACCACTGCCGGCGCGTGCTCGCCCCCTAGCGTCATGCCCGCGAGCGACGACTTATAAGCGGCAATTCGTGGGACAGAGCCACACTGTCACCGCTTATAGTCGTTACACGGTTAAAAATGGGTGCATGGAAGTGGTTAAAAAAGGGTGACAACGTGACCTTAAAAGAGCACAAAAAAGACCCATTTTGCGGCGCTTCCGAATTGCTTTTCTGGCGCTTTGGAAGCGCTGCCCATTCATTGCAATGGGCAAAGGCGCTTTGGGAGAGCTATTTACAGCGCTCCCAACCTGTTCCAAAGATGCTGCTTGCAGGACTTTTCCTAACGTCCTGCTAACGCACCGCCCCAGTGTGAAAAGACACACTGCAATGAATGGGAGGAGGTTTTCAGGTGCTTTTCAGAGGTTATTTCTAGCGCTAAAACGCCTGAAATTAATTTATGTCCTTTATATATGTCTTGAGTTCAGCTTTAAATAAACTTGAACAAAACCTGACTTGCACTGTGAAGGAAAGAAGGAAGTGAACAGCCAGTGATTTAAAGTGGTTGTCAAGTCATGACCACCACTTTAAGCTACAGGTATGCCTACAATAAGGCTTACCTGTAGGTCTAGGAAATATCTCACCAAACCTGTACTTTTTAGGAGATATCCCCTGTAGCTTCATGTGCCGACGTCATCGCCACATGCGCACTGAAGAATAGGCACCCGGGGTAGCCCAGGGTGCCGTTTCTTTTTTATTCATCTTTATTCATGCCATAAATGATGGCACCCATGCGCATGCGTGGGAGTGACGTCAGCGTGGCTCTGCCAATCGCAGTGCTGGAACCCAGACCCGGAAGAGTGATGTCGCCGGTCACAGCGGTGTGCCAAGACCGCTGCAACAGCTTTGTTCCGAGGTGTTTCATAATGAGCTAGTATGTGCTGCATACTAGCTCATTATGCTTTTGCTTTGCAGGTTTTTTTTTTTTGTGGGGGTGTGGGGCGGCTTTACAACCACTTTAAGGTAAAAAATATTTTCTTTGTAAACAGAAACTAATATACTGTTAGGCCAGTTGCACACGGGCGTAAGAATTTACTAATGTTTATAATCAGGATCTTGTTGACAAAAAGATCCTGAGTGAAATGTTTCATAAAGACCTTGTGCGTAAAGTAGTGTAAAAGCACATAGGTGTATACAAGCAGAAATTGCTTCTTCACTGCCAGTATTCCAATATACGCATATATACGCGCTTAAACATGCATATAGGCACGTAAACACACCTACGTGCGTAAATTATTGCACTCAAATGTAACATTTTCCATTTTTGTTTTACAGCTCTGTACTAATCTTCATACAGTTGTGTGTATAGTTCCATAGATCATCACATTTTTTTTAATGATCTGGATATAGATTCATTGTAGTCTCAATCTGCTTTGGACAGTTGGTGCCTGGAGATGGTAAATTACTGACATCATCAATGTTTCACCCATATTAACCCTATTATATGTTTGTTATGCATTCCCACAGTATTCATTGATTCATTCACACCGTATGCATAAAAAAAGAAAAAATTAATATACATATATATATTGTGACAGTGTGCGAGGCAAAGTGTTAGACGGACGCTACTTGTCGCGTTCATTTGGACTGGATTAAACAGAGTCCGGTCCAGATTTTACCAGCCACCGTGGCAGGGCTGGTTCTGGTCCGGGGTTTGTGGTCCACTGGAGTCCACCAACAGGTTGCTTAACCACTTAACCCCCGGAAGAATTTCCCAGTTTAGGACCAGAGCACTTTTTGCTATTCGGCACTGTGTCGCTTTAACTAACAATTGCGCGGTCGTGCGACGTTGTACCCAAACAAAATTTGCGTCCTTTTTTTCCCACAAATAGAGCTTTCTTTTGGTGGTATTTGATCCCCTCTGCGTCATTTCTGATCACCGCTATAAATAAAAGAAGAGCGACCATTTTGCAAAAAAACCCAAATTTCTTACTTTTTGCTAAAATGCAAATCCAAAAAAAATATATAAAAAAAACATTTTTTTTCACCAGTTTTGGCCGATTTATATTCTTCCTCATATTTGTGATAAAAAAAATCGCAGTCGGAGTTTATTGATTGGTTTGCGCAAAAGTTGCCGCGTTTACAGATGGTGAGAATTAATTTCTGGGATTTTTATTTATTTATTTATTTTTTACTAGTAATGGTGGCGATCTGCGATTTTTAGCGGTACTGCGATATTGGGGCGGACATGTCGGACATTTTTGACACTTTTTTGGGACCATTGACATTTATACAGCGATCAGAAATTTAAATATCCACTGATTACTGTGTAAATGTCATTGTCAGTGAAGGGGTTAACCTGCAGGGTGTAGTGAAGGGGTTAATTATGTTCCCTGGGTGTGTTCTAACTGTGGGGGGGTTGGGCTACCATGGGCATGAGAGATCTAACTGATCCCAGTGACAGGGATCAGTAGATCACCCATGCCCGCACTGTCAGAATGGAGAACCACCGTGTTTACATCGGCGGTTCCCCGTTCTTTGCCTGTGGCCGCTCATCGTGGCTCGCCGGCGGACATTGGGTCCGCCGGAGCCGCGTGCACACTCCTTAGGAGTGTGGCGCGCGCCCCCTAGCGGCCATTCGCAGATCGCCATCTTTTTACGCCAATTTGCGCACAGCATCCACACTGCCGCCGTGAATACACCGCAGGTGGTGGGGAACTGGTTAAATAATCAGGAAGAGATCTCACTAGAGCTCTGACCTGGAACCTGACGGAGTTCTGTGGCTGTTTGGACTTTAAAAAGACAAGGTTTGCATTTTGGCTTATGTTTTGCCAGCCCCACACCTTATAGTGCACAAACTATTCTGTTTAGTTTAGCGCCGGATGCCAAGGACTTATTTTCTGTTTTGTTTGTTTTAACCTGCAAACCTATTGTCTAAAATAAACCTGACAAGCCACCAGATTTGAAAGAAAGCTGCCTGCACGCTGACTATTTTCCTTAGGAAAGATGATCCCCACGAGCTAATCTCCCACATGTGGTGGAGTTCAGTGGGCACCTTTCCAAGATGGGGGAAATGCTGAAGGCCCTGCTGCAAGCCAACCACCAGGTCGCAGAGGCCGCGGCAGCACAACAGGCGGCTCAACAGACGGCTCTGCAGGAAAACAACTGCCAGGTCGCAGAGGCCACTGCAGCACAACAGGCGGCTCAACAGGCGGTTCTGCAGGGAACCAACCTCCAGATCGCACAGGCCACTGCAGCCCAGCGGGAGGAGAGTTGCCAGGCTATCGCAGCACAACAGCAGATGAACCAACAGTTTGCGGAGGCCCTGCTTGAATTACAGAAATGGCCCGCACCTCTGGTGACAGTGGAACCAAAGTTGGTACATGCCTCTTACCACATGCAGAAGATGACACCTGCGGATGACATGGAGGCGTATTTCACGACTTTTGAAAGAGTTGCTCTTCGCGAAGGATGGCCAAAAGAACAGTGGGTGGGACTGTTAACACCATTCTTGATCGGTGAACCCCAAAAAGCCTACTTTGATCTGGAACCAGATAAGGCCAAGGACTACGAGACCCTAAAGGCAGAGATATTCACACGCCTAGGGGTCACCATGGTAGTCCGGGCCCAACAGGTGCATCAGTGGACCTACCGCACCGACAAACCAGCCTGCTCGCAGATGTTTGATCTGGTCCACCTCTCCAGGAAGTGGCTACAGCCAAAGACTTTGCCAGGTCCCCATATTGTGGAGCGCGTGGTCATGGACCGCTATGTACGTGTGCTCCATGCTGCTTTGAGGAAATGGGTCAGTCATGGGGACCCCAAAACCACCAACCAACTCGTGGACCTCGTGGAGAGATACATTCCTGCTGAGGACTTGTTGCACACATCTGTGCCCCTCTCCAATGTATCTAGGGGTTAAATATCACCCGGCGGACCCGGTAAGACTGTTCCAAGGTTCAGGGGCATGGGGAAATTTGATAAGACTGCTACAGCTAAAGAGACTATGGGCTCTAGACCTGGAGACTGGCCAAAAAGGCCAGGAAAGTCTTGGGGACCCTGGAGAGAACTGGGTATAGAGCACATACAGTGCTACTGATGCCATGCATTGGGCCATATTTCTGCCAATTGTCCCCTAAATGATGAATGCATGCAATGCGATTATACTTATGTGAATAGACGCCTTTCTCTTTTTGCACAGGTCGCATATACAGCATCATGTTCAAGTTCATGGAGAAGCAAATGTGTGTGATTTTTGTTGATGGAAAACTGCACCGCTTGACTCTGGTAGTGTGGTAACGTTGGTAAAAAGCAATTGTGTAAATCCTGCAAGGTTACACCCTAGCACTGTTGGGGTCATTTGCATCCATGGAGACACTCGTAACTACCAGGCGGCGGTGTTTGAGATTGACACCCCTTGGTGCAGAACTGTGTGACTCGTTCAGAGGGGGTGGTACCTTCACTGTTTTATGATGCCCTAGTGGGCAGGATTTTCCCCATTTTTTGAGGTTATGGGAAGGCACAGGGAGTCTGGAGGATAGAGCTCCCTCTACTGTGGAAACACGGGAACTCTCACCAGGCCCTTTTTGCCAAATGGAAGGGGAGACTGGTGTCAGGACCGAGGAGGGAGAAGACCCTCTTCCTTTTCCTGTACTGGCTGGGGAGCCGGAGGAGCTGGAAGATAGCTCCCAGCTTGGGGGCTAATGACCCAGAATATGTCTCTGACCCTGACGGTAAGAGTGAACACAATGTGGTACCTGACTTAGAGGACCGGAGAGAGGACTTCTGTACAGAGCAACTATGAGATGTCACTCTCCTAAGAGCCAGAGAAAATGGGCAGGTGGAACCTAATTGGGGGATGTCTTTTCCCTACATGGCTCTTAAAAATAATTTGTTGTATCAGGTGGTGAAACGAGGGGAGGATGAGGTGGAACAGCTAGTGGTTCCCAAATCCTTTCACAGGATGGTGCTAGATCTAGCCCATGGGCATGTAATGGGGGCACATCTGTGTATGGATAAGACCAGGGAGAGAATAACCTAGAGATTCTTCTGGCCCAGGTTGCATGCAGATGTCAGAGAGTATTGTGAATCCTGCCCTGAATGTCAACTCTCTGCTCCCTCACCCCATTTTCGCAGTCCATTTGTTCCACTGCCCATAATTGAAATGCCTTTCGAAAGAATTTGCATTAATCTTGTGGGACCCGTAGTAACGTCTGCCCGGGGACACCAGCACATCCTGGTGATACTAGATTACGCAACCCACTATCCGGAAGCCATACCCTTGCGGAACACCTCCGCTAAGACTATCGCCAGGGAGTTGGTCCAGGTATTTAGTCGGGTGGGGATCCCTAAAGAGGTCTTAACGGATCAGGGCATCCCGTTTATGTCCCCTGTAACCAAGGAATTGTGCAGGTTGTATAAAATCTCCTATCTCCATACCTCGGTCTACCACCCCCAAATGGATGGACTTGTGGAGAGGTTTAATAAAACGCTCAAAAGCATGTTGAAAAAGGTAGTGGAAAAAGATGGGAGAGATTTGGATTTGTTGCTGCCGTATCTCTTGTTTGACATATGGGAGGTTCCGCAGGCATCTACGGGGTATTCCCCCTTTGAACTCTTGTATGGTAGACATCCCAGGGGGCTGCTAGATGCTGCAAAAGAGACGTGGGAAGGAGAGGCCACCCCATATAAGAGTGTCATCAAGCATATTCCCTTAATGCAGGATCGAATCGCAGCAGTCCTGCCCCTGGTGCAAAAACATATGAAGTGAGCCCAGACTTTCAACCCCAGAGACAGAGTGCTGGTGCTAGTCCCCACGGTTGAAAGTAAATTCCTAGCAAAGTGGCAGGGTCCCTTTGAGATTAGGGAAAGAGTAGGGGAAGTGAACTTCAAAGTTTATCAGCCAGGGAAAATGAAACCCGAGCAAATTTACCATGTGAATCTTTTAAAACCGTGGAAAGACAGAGAGACTTTATTGGCAGTGCCCACTCCTCAAGAGGACAGGCTATCCATGATTCCGGACGTCCCTATAACTGAGTCCTTGTCACTGATGCAACAAAATGACGTTAAGGAATTTATCAGTAAAAATAGAGATTTTTTTCTCTCCCCTACCTGGACTGACCGTATTACAACATGACATAATTACAGAACCAGGGGTCTGTGTAAATGTAAAACCTTACCGAATACCTGAGGCTAGACGGGAGGTGGTGGTGAAGGAAATAAAAACCATGTTGGAGTTATACGTGATAGAGGAGTCCCACAGCGCCTGGTCGAGCCCCATAGATCTGGTTCCAAAGCCTGATGGCCCTATCAGGTTCTGTAACGACTTCAGGAAACTGAATAACAATGCTTTGTGCACTGGTGTGCAGTCATATTGGGAGCAGGAAATTGTCCAAAATGTCTTGGTATGCTGACGCCTTAAGAGTTCCCTTCACTGGAGCTAAGGGGCCAAGCACAACCCTTGGAAAACAACCCAACACCATAATCCCCCCTTCACCAAATGATTTGGACCAGTGCACAAGGCAAGGTTCTTCTTCCTTCTTGCAGCGGCACCGCGGTTCCTTTGCCAGAAGCCTCTCAGGCTGGCCTCTGACATCACGCCACACAGCCCGGGACTGGGAAGTGTGCTGCAGTGGTCTGGACTCCAAGGGGAGGAGCTTAGCCTCAGTGCAATGATACAGGGCGAGGCTATGCAGTGCAGCTGTTCTCTGCAAGGGGCTGGCACCGGGCAGCAGCAAAGCAATGTAGGTAAACCAAAGAGAAAATCGCTGCTCCAGGAGTAATGGCTCACACACTATTTGGAAGCTCTGAAGTGCCTGCTGCGGCTCGCCCCGCGTAAATCCACCAATAGAAGAAAGAAGCGGCACATCCAGATAATTTCCAGGCTTTATTCGGGTCAAGGGCACCACAAATACCAGCAAGCAGTCCGTAGATGCGTTTCACACACCAGTCATGTGCTTAATCATTACAATGACTACAAGTCTCAGTGAAACCTATATACCTGCCGCATGGCCACCACACCCTCAAAGGGGCACAGCCAGGTCACAAAGCAGGCAAACAGGTGTACACCTTGATCAGAGGAGGGTGTGTACCTGATCAGCAGCATTGGGGAAAGAAAAATATACACTTATATATCCAGACAAAATAAACTTATATATCCAGAAAAACGATTCCGTCCGACATACACCGACCAATATCAAGTGGTCGACACGACCATCCCCCATCAGCTGCAAGGCAGGCACACATCCCAATCTGAATGAAGTCCACACAGTGCTACTGATAAAAACCTATTAATGACAAACAGACATAGAGACAAGTGCAACAATGTGTGAACTTCAGGGTCCGACAGACCCCAAGTAAATACACAAAGCACTGTTACATATACATCTCATTTGCAGGTATTCAATATAAATGCAAGACAATTTGTGCCACATATATTATCAAAACATGAGTACAAAAACCAATGCACAAAAAAAAAAAAAAACAAAATAGTTAAAAACAATGCACCATCTCCGTAGGCATTGGCCCCTGTACAATCACACACGATTAGACTATACAGATAGGAGCTTATAGGCATGTAAGCATGTAAACACGGTGGGGGGGAACGGATAGAAACAAATCTTAGCCCCTCCAAAAGAAGGGTTATGGGAGCAGACATATATCCTAAGACACCTAAGGCAAATGGAAAGACCCTTGACAGAGAGATCCCTCATCCCATACCCAGCCATGTCCCGCCGATCCCAATTCGGTCGGCCCATCTATGGCTTTTCATGGCGGTAGCATGGTAGGGTAGGTGGGACCTGGAAAACCCCAGCCTGGGTATACCCCAAGATCAAAGGCCACCCAACAGCACCTACCTAGTGTTACCATGAAGCCAGCAGACCCCACAGAGCCAAATACGGGTCTGCCGATCCCAATTTGGTCAGCCCATCTATGATCCCCATAGTGGTAAAAAGAGTGAATTAGACTTAGATACTCAAACAAGATGGGTAAAGAGGTCTAGAACGACCCAGCCATATCCATCCTCCTGTCCCATCAACCACTAATGCTATTTCAGGGGGGAGCCAACCATAGCACACATCATATGCTACAGTTAAGTAAACCGAATATCGCCAATACACCACATATAAGGGGGGGACACTAGGATAGGGGCCCCATTTGTGTATAGACATATATACAACAAAGAGTGGGGATCATGGGGGACCTTAAGGGTACTCATCACTAAACATAAATAGATCCCACATATATCCCCTGGGCACAGTACAACAAGATATGCACCAGCACAGAGGGGACATCCAAAAGGAACCACTCTACCTGCCAGAGAACATCAGGGCAATATAAGAGGTACATTCACAAGAACCCCCCCACCAACATGTGGGTATTGATGTTAGAAAAAGCAGTCCCATTCCTCCATTATATGTAAAAGAGTCCGATCGGGATGCGAGTCTGGAGAATAAAAATCCAATATACCTCTCTCTGGCAGAGGGTCCTAAAGTTGTCCCCACCCCTCTTATGTGCGTGGACCTTTTCTATCACTTGTACCCCCATTGCCAAGGTGTCCCCATTGTGGTACTGGTTAAAGTGCCCAGCCACATTTGTGGAAAGATTCTTTTCCATACTATATATGTGCTGTTGAAACTCAGTCTCCTAATAGTCCTTCCTATATATTGCTTTTTACAGATCAGACAAGTAATTAGGTAAACAACATGGCTTGTATTGCAATTAAAGAAGGAATTGATAACATAGGTTTTTTGGGTACTAGTGGACTGAAAAACATTGCCCCCCTTAATGTCAGAGCAGCAGAGACAATTCGCCGCTCCACACCTATAGTTGCCTCTACAATGCAGCCAGGTAAATGATGGAGTGGTTTTGCTCTGGAAAAAACTGGGCGATAGAGAGCCACCCAATGTGGTATACCCGGGCTGGGGTTTTCCAGGTCCCAGCTACCCTACCATTCTATCGTTTTTCTGGATATATAAGTGTATTTTGTCTGGATATATAAGTGTATATTTTTTCTTTCCCCAATGCTGCTGATCAGGTACACACCCTCCTCTGATCAAGGTGTACACCTGTTTGCCTGCTTCGTGACCTGGCTCCACCCCTTTGAGGGTGTGGTGGCCATGCGGCAGGTATATAGGTTTCACTGAGACTTGTAGTCATTGTAATGATTAAGCACATGACACGCATCTACGGACTGCTTGCTGGTATTTGTGGTGCCCTTGACCCTAATAAAGCCTGGAAATTATCTGGATGTGTCGCTTCTTTCTTCTATTGGAGCAAAGCAATGTATGTAGTGCATAGCAGCTGGGACGGACAGGACAGTCACAGTGGTGTAATTTATTGGGTCAATTCAGCCAAGGGAATGTAGCGGTCGCGGTTGGCGGCCAGTAATTGTGTAGGATCTGTGGGCCTATATTGTGGTAGGGGCCTGGAGCTTCAGCTCCAATAGCCTCTAACTTAATCCGGCCCTGCAGCCAGTTGAAACACAGGGACCTGAAAGTGACATTTCACATGTTGTTTCCTGGTCAGTAACTGTTTCCAGGTCAGTTGCCTTCTACCTTTAGGCACCCGTCATCCTGGTCCGAGACCCACCGATTGGCAAGTGGAGCCAGGCCTGTACTGGCCAACGGGACTACCGGGAGCTTCCCGGTGGGCCGATGGCTCAGTGGGCCGGTTCAGTCAGTGAGACACTCAGCCTGGCTGAGCCTGTCAGTGTCACTGTGTCTGTCAACAAATGCGCGGCTTTGCACAGCTGTACTGAGGAGGCCATCAGCCGATCTGCCCTGGGCTGGGTTGTACTGACAGCCTGGGGGGGGGGCCGCCGTGCAGGTGAAGTGACAAGCCAGCGTACAGACAGTACACACAGTCACACTAGCAGTCGTAGCCGGCGCCGCTAGCTGTGTGTACTATCGGTACTACTTACGAGTGGGTGGCTCTCACAGACTCACTGTCTGTGTTACTGTGTACCGTCCTCGGCTCGTCCTGTGAACTTGTGAAGTGAGAGGCTGGCAGGCTGCTCTCTGTCACTCTGTGTGAAAATGTGTGCCGAGTGCCCTGCGCTCCTGCACCCGGCACACACAAGTCCTGGCTGTACCAGCCCAGGCAGCCACCCCGAGTCCCACTCCCCTCTCCTAACCCCAGGAAGGAGATTCGGGCAGACTGCACATTTTCTCCCCTATAAAGTTACCGGCTGCTGCCTGCTGGCCTTTTCCTCACCCCCTTTGTGGGATTTGTAGTCCTCCCGTCCCGGCGGCCAGCGGCGTGACATCACTCACGCAGCCAGAGTCAGGATTGGAGGAGCCACAGGGAGCTGCTGAAGTCTGCACTCAGCATCTGCAAAGATCCGCCAGGGCAGGGAGGAACCATCAAGGAGCCGAGCCAGCAACTTCACCAACAACATAAGCGACGGTGCAAGACTGCAACTATCAAGTAAGCAGCCAGTGCCAGGCACTAAGGTAAGGCTTATTAAGAGTGATGAGTGATGATTGCCTTGCCACCGTTGCCAAAGGGATGCGGCCATCTTACTTCAGATTGACCGCGCCTAGCCGAAAACCAGCTGCAGCACGGTCAGATAATGGGTCTGGGAGGACGTCATAGTACGCCCTCCCAAAACCGCACACCTGTGTGCCCCCTGGGGCACGCACCTGGGAAAATCTGTGACCAACAGGTCCGATTGTAGCGGCCCTTTACCACGTGATCGCTCCATCAAATGACAGAGCGATCACTTGTGAACCGTTCTTCCCCTCTCCGTACCAATAAGTACAGTGGAGAGGAGAGGGGAGAGATTGGGTGCAGCAGCGCTGTGGGCAGGATCTGTGGTGCCCACAGCGCTGATCTGTGCCAATTACTGCCTCATCCCCATCCATCCTCAGCCATCCCATCCATCCCCATGCACGCGTAGCTATGCCCATCCACGGCATGTCCATGCCCATCCACAGCTCGTCCATGCCATCCACGGCTCGTCCATGCCCATCCATGCCACATCAGTTCTCATCAGTTGCCCATCCATGCCACTACAGTGCCTCACAAAAGTGTAAAAGGTAGTCAGGAAATAAGATGTGTAATTTATGCCCCTAGAATGCCTGGCGGTGCTCCCTGCATGTTGGGCCTCTGTATGTGGCCAGGCTGTGTAAAAGTCTCACACGTGGGGTATCACCATACTCGGAAGGAGTAGCAGAATTTATTTTGGGGCAGGCCTGTACTGGCCATCGGGACTACCGGGAGTCTCCCGGAGGGCCGATGGCTCAGTGGGCCGGTTCAGTGACAGACAACCTGTCAAAGTCATGGCTGTGCGCCTCGCACAGCCATGACTTTGAACACCGCTATACACTGCTTAGTGGCAGGGCTGATCGGCGGAGGGGGGGGCACCGAAGCCCAGGTGCTCCTTCCCGTACAGCGAGCAGGTCCTTGGAGGAGAAACTGTTGTGTCCCTCCCCCCTCTTGAACTGCGTGAGGCTGTTTCCTGCCCCTCCCTCCTCCTCCTCCTTCGGTCAGCAGCAGGGAGAGTGTCTCTATGTGGAGAGAGCACTGCAGCTGCGGGCTCTTCACCCCCTCCCTCTCCTCCTCATGCTGCTGTACTGGGGATCGGGGAATGAAA
Organism: Glandirana rugosa; assembly: GCA_018402905.1. NCBI lineage: Eukaryota > Metazoa > Chordata > Amphibia > Anura > Ranidae > Glandirana > Glandirana rugosa. The sequence continues at coordinate 550,362 of BLSH010452701.1, forward strand.
AAAGAGCACAAAGGAGGATCATGGGACATGTAGTCCGGAGAACTGGCAGACCCATCGCAATCCTAAGAGAGGAACTGCAACCCCCAGCATGCCCATCTGAAGGGAAGGGAGAGAGAGCCAGTCTATGGGTGGTAATGTTGCACCTGGGGGCCCTGCTGTGTGGGGGGCTATCTGGGGACCCTGCTGTGTGGGGGGCTG
>BLSH010452701.1:550927-565160 GCA_018402905.1 Glandirana rugosa
GACCCTGATGAAAGGGGGGCTCTCTGGAAACCCTGATGTAAAGGGGGAGCTCTCTGAGGACCTTGATGTAAAGGGGGAGCTCTCTGGGGACCCTGATGTAAAGGGGGAGCTCTCTGGGGACCCTGATGTAAGGGGGAAGCTCTCTGGGGACCCTGATGTAAAGGGGAGCTCTCTGGGGACCCTGATGTAAAGGGGGGAGCTCTCTGGGGACCCTGATGTAAGGGGGGCTCTCTGGGAACCCTGATGTAAAGAGGGGCTCTCTGGGGCCCCTGATGTAAAGAGTGGCTTTCTGGGAACTCTGATGTAAGGGGGGCTCTCTGGGGACCCTGATGTAAAGAGGGGCTCTCTGGGGACCCTGATGTAAGGGACTCTGTCTGGCCAGCCGGTATGGGAGGGCCTGTCATCCTCACTGCCCATTACCTCACTTCATAGTGTGCAACCCGGCTCAGCCTCAGCGCCGCTGCATTGCTGAAAGGCAGCAATTGGCTTGCAGCAATGCCAGTTTCTGAAATTCCAGCCAATTAGGCTGTAGCAATGTGCCTGCACAACGTTAGCCCTCCCACTTCATGTAGGGATGTGAGAATGAGGAGAAAAATACAGAGGAGAATAAGTGAAATAATAAAAGATGTGTGAGGACTCTTTATGTTATGCTACTTATGTTTTTTTGCACAATTGCGTATAGTTTATGTACTGTATTTGTGCACGTTTGCAAAATTAAAGTGGGCCGGTCTGGATGAATTCCAGGGCCAAATTTTTGTCCCAGTCCAGCCCTGAGTGGAGCCCAGGAAACATAACCGGGGCGTGCATGGGGAGGACCTGCAGTTACCAGGGTGGGTGGAAGTGGTCCGGCAGCAGCACATAAGACAGATACAACAGTTGGCTTGTCAGATTTACACTCACTTTGGTAGTGTGTGTAAAACCCGGCCAAACCACTGATGTACTATATTGTATATGATAGGTGGCAGTAAAAGGGTTACATAAATAAATGAGCGTGAAGGTCCACTTTACAGTGTAACTAAAGGTAAAGAGTGGAGAGCTTTTGGAACACCTGTTAGTTTTATTATATTATATAGCTCTATTTGTCCTGTTTACCATTATTATTGAAAGTGAAAGTAAAAGAAAATCCCTAATTTTAGGTTGACATCAGAACAGTAATAAATGGGAAATCTTCCAATGGGGACAATAGTTCTGGTGACACACTGGAATTCCGTCACTTTGGAGGGATTTCCTTTCACTTGCTATTTTCGCTATGGGGCAGGAAGTGAAGGGAAATCTTCCCAATGGGACACAGATGGTGAAAAAACCTGACAGGGGTTATAACCCTCCCTTTCTCTAATAAATCTAAATAAAAAATAAAAGTTTTGCCTTTTAGTTACACATTAAAGTGATACTAAACACACCCTGTTTAATTTACACTGTCCCCTCTATTTCTGTATATGGATGATGACGCTGTAATTATTTTCATTAAAAAAATCTATATTTTTCCTAATCAATATACAGCTGTCACATGACGCAGCTCTTTCCCAGCCTGTCTGTAGGGAAACATAAGCAGAAAGAGCTTCTAGTCCTCTGCTACTGGTCACATGTTGAAAAAAAAACTGTTAAAAACGAAAAAAAAAACAGCCGTTGGAATACAAAGTAAAAATTAAAGTGGTTGTCAAGTTAGAAAAAAAAACACCTGCAAGAGAAAGGCATAATGAGCTGGTATGCATCCCATACTAGCTCATTATGAAATGCTTACCTTAGATCGACGCTGTAGCAGCGGTCCCCGAGCACCGCTGTGACCGGCGACTTCTTCCGGGATCCTGGGCGCCGACCACTTTAATTAATAAATAATATCAATAAACTGTTTTAAATTGTCATATAATATATATTTGAAATCAAATCTTTATTATTGTTTGGCAATAACATGGTGTGGGCGAATTTTTGCCAGTCACAGGCTGTGCCACGCCCCTACAGCCTGTGTCTTAGAGTAAGAGGGAGATGAAGACTCCATCAATCTACATATCCCTCTCCCATTGTGTTTAGCTGGTTAGTGGGCATGGAGGAGAAGGGAGGGAGTGGGCTGTCATTTTCCACTGTGTATATGCCCACGTGTGACTCTATAGCAGTGGTTCTCAACCCTGTCCTCAAGTACCCCCTAAAGGCCATATTTGCAGGTTTTCCTTTATCTTGCACAGGTGCTTTAAATCAGAGTAAATGGCTTGGTATTTTGGGCAGCTATTTTATCTAAGAGAAATTCCCAAAAGATGGCCTGTTGGGGGTACTTGAGGAAAGGGTTGAGAACCACTGCTCTATAGTCACATGGGCTGCTCAGATGTGATAGGGAGGAAATACTCAGCATAGAAACTTACTTAAAACTGAGCATGTGCAGAAGCTTCCAACACTGCTCTGCAAAATCCCTAACTGTATTGGGGACTTGGACAGTACAATACAGAAAATGAATCCCATAGTGACTGAGTATGCACAGCATGTAATACACCATTTATTGATAATTTTTTATGATGTGGGTTTAGTGACACTTTAACCACTTCCTTACTGGGCACTTAAACCCCCCTCCTGCCCGAACCAATTTTCAGTTTTCAGCGCTATCACTCTTTGAATGACAATTGCGCGGTCGTGCGACGTGGTACCCAAACAAAATTTGCGTCCTTTTTTTCCCACAAATAGAGCTTTCTTTTGGTGGTATTTGATCCCCTCTGCGTCATTTCTGATCGCCGCTATAAACAAAAAAAGAGCGACAATTTTGAAAAAAAAAACAATATTTTTTATTTTTTGCTATAATAAATATCCAAAAATAAAAAATAAAAAAACAAATTTATTCATCGGTTTTGGCCGATATATATTCTTCTACATATTTTAGGTAAAAAAAATCGGCGTTTATTGATTGGGTTGCGCAAAAGTTATAGCGCCTACAAACTATGGACATTGATTTATGGCATTTTTATTTTATTTATTTTTTTTACTGGTAATGGCGGCGATCTGCGATTTTTATCGGTACTGCGATATCGGGGCGGACATGTCGGACGTTTTTGACACATTTTTGGGACCAATGACATTTATACAGAGATCAGAAATGTAAATGTCCACTGATTACTGTATAAATGTCATTGGCAGTGAAGGGGTTAACCAGCAGGAGGCAGTGAAGGGGTTAACAATGTTCCCTAGGCGTGTTCTAACTGTGGGGGGGATGGGCTGGTCGGGACATAACAGATCTAACTGATCCCAGTGACAGGGAACAGTAGATCTGTTATGTCCCATTCACAGAACGGGGAACCGCCGTGTTTACTTCGGCGGTTCCCCGTTCCTCCTCTCTGAAAGGAGATTGCGGGTCTCCGGCGGACATCGGGTCCGCCCGACCTGCGGGCACGCTCCCGCAGTGTGCGGCAGCACGTGCACGCGCTGCTCGCACCCACGGGAGCGCGCCCAGCACAAGCCAAATGGGAGGACGTCTATTGACGTCCTCCAGGCATTTTAGAGCCGCGCTGTAGCCGTCATTCGGTTATGGTGCGGGTGGGAGGTGGTTAAAGGGGTAGTAAAGTCAGCTTGGTAATTTTTACCTACACGTAAGCCTAGAATAAGGCTTACTTGTATGTAAAATGAACATCTCCTAAACCTGTATGGTTTATTATTATTATTATTATACAGGATTTATATAGCGCCAATAGTTTGCGCAGTGCTTTACAACATGAGGGCAGACAGTACAATTACAATACAAATCAATACAGGAGGAATCAGAGGGCCCCGCTCGTTAGAGCTTACAATCTAGAAGGGAGGGTCAAGAGGGACAAAAGGTAATAACTGTAGGGGATGAGCTGATGGAGAAAATGGGAATACAGTTGTTAGGTGTGGGTAGAATAAGCTTCTCTGAAGAGAAGGGTTTTCAGGGATCATCTAAAAGCTAATAGAGTAGGAGATAATCGGACAGATTGGGGTAAGGAGTTCCATAGGATTGGAGAGGCTCTGGAAAAGTCCTGGAGGCGAGCAAAGGAGGAGGTGACACGGGAGCTAAAGAGCAGGAGTTCTTGAGAAGAACGAAAAGAATGAATAGGTTGGTATTTAGAGATAAAGTTAGTGATGTAACTGGGGGCTGAGTTGTGGATGGCTTTGTAAGTAGTTGTTAGTCTTTTGAATTTAATTTGCTGGGTGAGTGGAAGCCAGTGGAGGGATTGACAGAGAGGAGTAGCAGACACAGAGCGATTGGTAAGGTGGATGAGTCTGGCAGCAGTATTCATGATGGATTGAAGGGTTGATAGCCTTTGTAAAGATAAGCCAATGAGAAGGGAGTTGCAGTAGTCAAGGCAAGAGGTGACCAGGGAGTGAATTAAGAGCTTTGTTGTGTCATTGGTTAGAAAGGGGCGTATTTTTGAGATGTTGCGGAGGTTGAGGCGGCAAGATTTGGACAGTGATTGGACATGGGGCTTAAAGGAGAGTTCAGAATCCAGGACTACACCTAGGACCTTGGAATGCGGGGATAGGTTTATAGTTGTGCCATTGATTTTGACAGAGAGATCGGGGAATGGGCACATGGGGGAGGAAAAATTATAAGTTTGGTTTTGGATAGATTGAGTTTGAGGAAGTGGTGTGACATCCAGACTGATATATCTGTTAGTAAATTCCTGATATGTGAGGAGACGGCGGGAGTGATCTGAGGGGTAGAGAAATAGATTTGGGTGTCGTCAGCGTAGAGGTGGTATTGGAAGCCATGGGAGGCTATCAACTGACCCAGGGTTTAGGAGATATTCACCTTGCATGCAGCCGCTGACATCAGCGGCGCATGCGCAGTGAAGGTCCGGCAGCTGTTGCCAAAATGGAGGACTCTGTGACGTCCAGAAAGTCTGCGAACTTGGCAGAAAGTCCCAAGGGAACATGTCCGCTCCCTCTGCGGTGACGGGTGGACCTGTGGGAGGTAAGTATTTCATAATGAGCTAGTATGTGGTGCATACTAGCTCATTATGCCTATGTCTTACAGTTTTTTTTTTTAATGTTTGGACATACAACCACTTCAAAGCAGTGTTCCGCCTGGGGGAAAAAAACAAATACTGTAGCTGCTGACTTTTAATATTAGGACACTTACCTGTGCAGGGATCCCGCAATGTCGGTACTTCCGCTGCCATTCGTTGTAAGGGAAACCAGTAGTGAAGCCTGTCGGCTTCACAGCTGGTTCCCCACTGCGCATGTGTGAAGCACACTGTGCTTTCTAACTGGCCTGGCAGCGGAGGAAGCAGGAGGGGGGGTGGTGCCGCAGGGCTGTCTCCCAAAAGTGGGGAAGAGTACTTGTCAAAAACAGGTACCAGCCCCCCCCCCCCCCTGAAAGGTGCCAAATGTGGCACCGGAGGGGGGAGGAAGCAGATAAGCGGAAGTTCCACTTTTGGGTGGACTAGATCTATGCATATACATAGTGATAGGGCTTGTTTATGCTTGTGATGAGGATGGGGGGGGGGGGGAACCCATGGTTGAGCCACGTTTTTACCAACCCTCAACCACTCTCCCTTTGCAGCAGAGGCAGCTGCTGCAATGTTTTGCTTCAAGTAAATGGGTCTGCATACAACATTGTGTGGTATTTAGGGGGTAAAACGGGTGGTAGGGAGGCGATACAACGCCTCACCTCCTGTCAAATGCTCTCTGAAGAGCGATATGATGGCAGGTCACTCTTCAGAGACCACAGCAGGTGTTAAATGAGCCCTGGGACAGATACATTGTCTGATTTCAGGGTGCTTTTCCCTTGTGCGCTGACATGCATTATTGGCAGACCTTGATGTGCGTTTCCAAATGTGCCTTTAAATGTAGGATTTGGAGTGAATAGAGCTAACAGCTAAGGACCAAGGCTTGCGCATGCAAAGCCCAGCATACATTGTCGCACACTGCGATGGTGCTGGAATGAAGAACTCCCAGCGAGGGACCTAACAGACAGCACACGCTGTGATGGAGAGGATCTCTGCTTTAATGCCTGGTACCAGTGCCTAGGATCTCATTGAACGTGCTTTGATGTGCTGCCATTGGCTTCTGTGGGCCTCCCAAGCCACAAATAAATGGCCTCTTTTTAAAATGCATGCATTGGATGGGAAGGGGAAGTTGCTTTGGGGAATATACTGCAAGCAGGCGTTTAATTCTTTTTTAGAAAATTGAGTTAACAAGCGCTTTACACATTTTGGATTATAAAAAAAATGAAAAGACACTGGAAAACTGGTAACTATAGTCTAAAATCTACTGAAAATTCCATTCAAATCTAGGGGAAAAGCCCGTGTTATACTGACAGATGTGAGGGCAGGAAAGGGAAAGTCAACGTGCGGAAACGTTACACTAAAATCCAGCAAGACTTCGAATGAACTCGAGTACCCTCTGTAGCTACATCATGGCGCTCTCTGCGCAGGCGCATCCTGGTTTCGGCCCTACCGCATGCGTAGTGCTCTCTCCGGTCTGCCAGGGTGTGGGCGGAGCTGACAGGGCAGCCCGGATGCGCAGGCGCAGTGTTGCTGCTGTTTGTTGTTGTGGGCGGGTTGCAGGCTGTGTGTGTGTTCGCTGTGTGAACGGCCGGTAAGGGTTTGTGTGGGCCGGAAATCCGTGAGAGGAGGCTCTGACTACAGGCGTCTGTCCGGACAGTGAGAGGCAGGCGGAAGAGGCCGTGCTCGGTGCTGTGTGAGGAGGCAGGGCCGGTGGGCCTGGAAATGGATCCCGGGAGACACTGAGGAGACACGGACAGGTAAAAAATGACATACACGGGGGAGCGCCTGTCTCTGTGGTGTCACTGAGAGGGGCCTTATGGAGAGGAACACGGGGGGCAGTGCCAGGGGAGCAGGGTGTAGTCATGGCCTGTGCCCTCTCCTTCCTTTCACCTGACACATAGGGGAACACTTCTTTACCATTAATACTAATGGAATTAAATTATACTCTACCTTTGTCATATCATGAGTGCCCGCCCCTGTGCTGCATTGTGTGGCAGTGCCTGCCTCTGTGCTGCCACGTGTGGCAGTGCCCGCCTCTGTGCTGCCGCGTGTGGCAGTGCCCGCCTCTGTGCTGCCGCGTGTGGCAGTGCCCGCCCCTGTGCTGCCACGTGTGGCAGTGCCCGCCCCTGTGCTGCCACGTGTGGCAGTGCCCGCCCCTGTGCTGCCACGTGTGGCAGTGCCCGCCCCTGTGCTGCCACGTGTGGCAGTGCCCGCCCCTGTGCTGCATCATGTGGCAGTGCCCGCCCCTGTGCTGCATCATGTGGCAGTGCTCATTGCCCACCTATGTGCTGCCACGTGTGGCAGTGCCCGCCTCTGTGCTGCCACGTGTGGCAGTGCCCGCCTCTGTGGTGCCACGTGTGGCAGTGCCCGCCTCTGTGCTGCCACGTGTGGCAGTGCCCGCCTCTGTGCTGCCACGTGTGGCAGTGCCCACCTCTGTGCTGCCACGTGTGGCAGTGCACAGCCTTGTGCTGCCACGTGTTGCAGTGCCCGCCTCTGCTGACACGTGTGGCAGTGCCCGCCCCTGTGCTGCCACGTGTGGCAGTGCCCGCCTCTGCTTTGCCATATGGGGCAGTGCCCCCTCCTGCTCTGCCATATGGGGAATTGGGCCCCCCTGCTCTGTCGTGTGTGGCAGTGCCCATAACCTTGCTGCCGTGTGTGGTAGTGTCCACATCGCTGTGCCATCTGGGGCAGTGCCTACCTCTGCTTTTCCATCTGGGGCAGTGCCCCCTCCTGCTCTGCCATATGGGGAATTGGGCTCCCCTGCTCTGCCGTGTGTGGTAGTGGCCACCCCTTCTGTGATATATGGGGCATTGCCCACACCGCTGTGCCATATGAGGCAGTGCCCATCCCTGCTTTGCTATATGGGACAGTGCCCCCTCCTGTTCTGCCATATGGGGCATTTCCCACCCCTGATATGTCATGTGGCAGTGCCCACCTCCCCTCTGCCATATGGACAGTGCCCACCCCTGCTTTGCCATATTTATTTTTGAAGTATCACTGTTTTGTCAGGTGGATGCTGGTTTATTCCTTTCTCATAAGTCGGTTGTGTTCACCTTCATTTCTAGAGTCTGACCATCCTATTTTACCGTATGGAATTCCTGTTTTCTCGAATGCTTTGCTGATCAGGCTGATCAGTTTATATTCTGTATGCAGATTCTTCTTGCCTGCCTGATTAAAGCATATTGTCTCAGACGTGTTCTATAAAGATGTTGTTTATCCCATGGGATGTGGTAATGCTGCTCCACTAGGGAGAAAATATGTTGATCGCAAAAGTTATGAGGGGCACAGAACTTAGAACCCAGCAGTCATTTGCCAGATAAAGGTAATTTTCCCCTCGACTGGGAAAAGGAGAAGAGACCTCAGCTTGCTTTAAGTGTAGATCAGCAGACATGGCTGATCAAGTGGTTGTAAAGGCAGAAGGCGTTTTTTTTATTTTTTTTTATCATAATACATTCTATGCATTAAGATAAAAAAAACCTTCTGTGTGTAGCAGCCTCCCAGCACCCCCCTAATTACTTACCTGAACCTCTTCTCTCTGCAGCGAAGTCCATGAGTGTCTTAGCTGTCCCAGACACTTTTCCTGATTGGCTGCGACACAGCAGCGGCGCAATTGGCTTTCGTCGCTGTCAAAGTCAGTCAGCCAATCAGGGGAGACAGGGGGCGGGGCGGGGCTGGGTCAAGGCTCCGTGTCTGAATGGATACATGGAGCTCTGACTCGGCTCAGGTGCCCCCATAGGAAGCTGCTGACTGAGGGGGCACTCACCAGAGGGAGGGACCAGGAGAGCAGAAGAGAGACCCGAGAAGAGGAGGATCCAGGCTGCTCTGTGCTAATCCAGCTGCACAGAGGAGCTAAGTATAAAATGTTTGTTATTTAAAAAAAACAAACAAACAAGCCTTTACAATCACTTTGATCTGGCTGTCAGGATACCTCATACCTTGTGCACTTGAGGAGAATAGCTAACAAACTTCCTTATGAAAGTTGTACTGTGGGTTATTAAAGTGAGGCAGCATTGATTTGCAGTACAATGAATGGGACTAGGCATGCTGAGAATGAATACTGAATAATCTTTATCTGTTTTCTCTCACTAGTGCAAATGCTTCATCATATCCTGAAAAACCTGCATGGCTTGTGTGCTGATCTGCTACTAGCTAAAAGTTTCTGTTGCACTGAATCAGATTTGTTTTTTTCTTTTCCTTTTTTTATTTTTAACAGTGCTTGGTTTATCACTTGAGTACCGGCCTGTCATACCCCTTTATTACCAGGCCATTTTCATTGCTGTGATAGTTTGCATAAAAATGACTTGGTCATGCAAGACTGGACCCAAACTAATTTTATATCATTTTTTGAGACCAAGATAGATTTTTGATGGTATTTATTAGTGGGTTTTATAAATAAGGAGGGGGTTAAAACATTGAGCTTGGGATTGGTGCACTGGATACCTTAAATGTACAGGTCACATAGAGACTCCATAAAGATAAGATGTACAGGTCAGGAGGAGGAAGACAAATGTGGTAAAAATAAAACAAAAAAGATCCCACAATTGGTTAAAACGCATTACCGCAAAAATGCTCCAAATCCCTTCATTCATGTAATGTTCATTGATAAATACTGCTTGCTCTCTTTCCTCCATTGTGATGGTAAGGAGAGGGCTCTCAAATGTAAACACTACAGTATTTGGTCATCATATCCATCGCAAGGTACAGAGCTGTTCAGATTAGCTCTCTACATTGTGTCTGATCTGTGCTGCCTGTTGATGGCTCAAACCACGGTCATTCATGGGAGCACTGGATGCCTGTGTGTGTTTTCTGAAGTGCCATTTATAAACTGTACTTTGGAAATACACATCCATCATCACTCTGCTCTTCTTAAACATACAATGGTAGTGAAGTGGTTAAACAATATAGTATTATCAGAGGTATACATCTTAGCTGTTAAGGAAGTGCTGTGACACTAGTACAATCGTGGGATAAAAATAAAAAGACCAAAAAGCTCCCAAAAGAACACATTGTATATAATCTTTATAAGATGGCAATTGAGCATGTATGACTTTCTAAAAACCACAAAAGAGAAATGAGCCCTTAGAAATAAGGTACTCATTAAAGCGGTATTAAACCCAAAACCAAAAATATATATTGCAACTTACCAATCCTTGAATGCGATGACACCATTCATTTTTTTCCCCCCTTTGTTTTCACCTGGTGATCTGGCTAGTATTACACCTCCTCCTGTATTAGAGTGCCTCCACACTGGATGAAAGAGCACAGGGGCACTTTTGGACAACAGCATTGTCAATCTGGGGGGAGGAGATTGTTAGATGGACTAGCAGATTTAGAAACACCAAATGCCAAACTCCTGCTTACACTGTAGTTACACAAGCAGCTACAGCAACAGTTTTTTTCTGTTGGGATAAAAGTTGTACACCAAAACTGATCATTGTATGCACCCCTGCCAGTGGTAAATAGTTTGTCCAGACCCTTTAACCACTTCCGACCGCCCTATGCAGAATGACAGCCGGGAAGTGGTTCAGTTATCCTGACTGGGCGTCATATGACGTCCTCAGGATAACATTACAAAACTTTGTAAATAAGTACATTTTCTCCATCACTGATGTACACTGATGAGGCTACACTGATGGGCACTGAAGAGGAGGCACTTATAAGCAGCAATGATGGGTACTGATAGGCGGCAATGATAAGCAGCACTGACGGGCACTGATATGCAGCACTGATGAACACTGATAAGTGGCACTGATCTGAAGAAATGGCACAGGTGGCCATTCCTTCAGAGCGCATGCGCCGATGACGTCATCGGCTGCATATACAGTAAATATCTCCTATACCGTGCACGTTTAGGAGATATTTACAGTACCTATAGGTAAACATTATAGGCTTACCTATAGGTACAAATAATCGATGGGAGTTTACAACCACTTTAACTCCAGATCACCAGATGAAAATAAAGCAAAGAAAGCCAACAAAGAAAACGCAGCCATCACATCTAAGGATTGGTAAGCTACAATATAATATTTGCTTTAGTACTACTTTGTATACTAAAACCAGAGATCAGTGAAACATCAAGTACATATACTTGAAATTTAAATGATTGCAAAATACTAACAACCACAAGGAGTGAAATTGCAAAATTAGAATTACATGGAGTGCGGCTTGGCCCCGCCCTCACTCTCAATGGCTCACTGGCTATGATTGACAGTAGCAGGAGGCAATGGCTACCACTGCTGTCTCAGTCAATGAGGAGGGAGAGCAGAGGCTATTGTGCACATGGCTGTATCGAGATTGGGCTCAGGTAAGTATTAGGGGGTCTGGGGGCACTGCTGAACACAAAGGCCCCATTCACACCTGAGCGCTGTGTAGCTTGAAGACTGAAGCTACAAAACGCTGGAGGGGAAAAAAATCAATTCTCTATGGAGATGGTTCACATTTCCACTCCAAAACGGCTGAAGCCAAACGCCTGAAGCTCAAACGAGTTCTGGAGCTATTTTTATCGCTCGAATCAGGCAAATTTGGGCGTTTCTCTGCTTTTTACATTTGGTGACTTTTTGACCTGTACAAAGTTGTGGCAAAATCGCACGACTTTCTGCCTGAAACCAATACGCTCAGGTGTCAATGCAGCCATAAGGCCCGTGCACACGATGCGCCGGTCATACAACAACGGTCTTAAAACAGCTTGTTGTACGATAATCCGACTGTTAGTACGCGCGATTACAGCAGCCAACGTTCAACAGTCGTACAACCGAAGTTGGCTGAGCAAACTAGAAAACTTTTGTTGTACAAGGCATCGTACAACTGTTGACTCGTGTGTACAGAGAAGTTGGGCCAACAAAGCTGTACGAGCAAAACACGCATGCTCAGAAGTCAGGAACGCTCGGAAGTGTCCGTTCGTGTAAACCTAATTCACAAATCACATGCACCTGAATTTCCTCTTTATACGCTCGTAACATGTCACTGCGTTCAGCTCAGTTGAAGCTTTGTTGAACGATTACTTGACTCATATCAGTACACTAGACACCAGCCCACAGCCAATTTTGGGCAAAAGTTGAACGTGCGGTTGTACGACCATTGCACCGCGTGTACGAGGCTTTTAGAGTTCAATAAAACCCTGGTTGAGAATGACTGGTCTATACATTTCTCTTATTGCAGGTCTCTTTCAGAGTAACATTGCCTTAGACATGCTGCTAAAACCAGACATACTTTGCTTCTGATCTTCAAATATATAATTAGTTCCCTTTAGGACACTTTTCAGAGTGAAGTTTATTTTTTAATTTTTAGATGTGGCTACACATTTTGTGAGAAAGGGAGATGTGGTTGATTGTCCTCCTTTTCTCCAAACCTTTCATTAATCCTCTGTGGAGAGACATGAAAACTGTAATTACAAGGTATTTCAAGGGAAATATAATTTGTGTAATAATTTTGTTTTTTAATTATTCAGGGACCTACGACTTTGGAAGCAAGCATCAAAATTTATGAGCATGGCCTAAGTAGAGCGTTCGCCTTTTAATCCAGTGGAGATTCCAAAAGGGTTATTGGTAATACGCTATGCATTTCAGTGAGAGAAAAGTTTGGCTCAAAGCTGAGCCTTAGCCATCACACAAGGGCATTTGGAGGCAAGAGGTCGCCCTGATTGGGGTCACAGTAATCAAGAACTGTTTGAGGGTCAAACTCAGACCTATGCCAGTCAGAACTAAGGAGAAAGTCCTAGAGACAGTTCCAGTCTGATCTAGAGCACTATATACCGGCACTGTACAAAGGAAAAGCAGTGATGTTGCCAATGCAGAGACATGTTGGTTTTTGTGAGCTGCTCTACCTAGGTCCAATGTTCATTTAGTCTTCAAATAAAGTATATAGCTTTGTAGAACAAAACTAACGTAAACCCTGGGTACTAAATACACTTAGCTTTACATAATCTGTCTTTTAAAAAGGACACTTGTGTACCACAACGAGAGAAAAATCTTTCCAGCTGGACTGTACCTGTGTTTGCCCATACCATAGCTAGTGTATTACTGACTCGTATTGTGTAAGGATATGTCCAATCAAAAAATGTTTAAAATCCTTATTGTCCAGCAATGTTTATTTTATAGCATTCCGGTCTTTCATTGTGACTCTTGGTCTTATGCCCTTCTTATGTTGGATTAAGTAGCATTACATAATCTCTGAGTTGGCAGCGTGTGTCCTATTTCTTATTATCTTACATTTTTAAAGGTGAACTGAAGGTATCTATTAACTTGTGATAGAATTGACTTTTTTGATGATGTGCTAAAAAAACAACACTGCAGTAAAGTTTAATTTTGTATATTGTACAGTTTTTTGCACTTTGGGTTCTATTTAACCCTTTTCTTGAATACTTAGTGGTACAAAGACAGAAGGTTTTTTTTTACCTTCATGCATTCTGTGCATGAAGTTAACCACTTGCTGACCAGGCCTTTTTTGGAACGTTTTGTTTACGAGTTTAAATTTTATATATTTTTTTGCTAGAAAATTACCTAGAACCCCCAAACATTGTTATATTATATTTTATATATACAGTTGTGCTCATTAGTTAGATACATTGGCAGAATTTATGATTTCTTGGCCATTTTTCAGAGAATATGAATAACACAAAAACTTTTCTTTCTCCTTACGTTCACTGACAGACGCAGCTTCTTCATTTACTTCATGGGGTTTTATGTTCGTCCAACTAGGAGTTAACTAGGCAGGGAAAAGATCAGCTGGCCCCTCCCTTGGGGGCCGTCCTCTCTTCCTACATCAAACCCCCTCACAGCATAGCTCTCCAGTTTCAATGCCTAGTTCGCAAGGAGTTGACCTGGCTTCCCCATAGGGAACTGCGGTCCTGAGATGACCATTTTTTATTTTATTTTTTATTTTATTTTAATTTTTTTACTGCAATCAAGATGATCTGCTATCAAGAAGCCGGTCGGGGCATAGAGGGTCCTGGTGCTCTGTACTTTCCCCGACCTGGCCGACATGATGCGAAGCCAGTCCCGTTCAGGGGGACCCGCCGCATCTTTCCCGTTCCATACGGGAGGCCCGGGATGAAATCCCCCTTTAGTCCCCTTTACCGATACCCTCGGCAGGGTGATTTGGGCCTGCAGCATACCGCCGTCAAGGGCGCAAAGTCTGCTTCTGGTGGCTACCGCGACGTCGGACCGGTAAGTGAGCGCCCTTCCTTCCCCCCCCAACAGGGTGTGAAGAGGGCCCGACGTCCGCAAAACTTGTGCGTTTCTAGGTAAACGACTGCTGCCCAGGGTAGCCACCGGTGGGATCAGTCTTCG
>BLSH010452701.1:592743-606531 GCA_018402905.1 Glandirana rugosa
CATTATATAAAAAGAAATGAAATCCTCACAAAGTTGTGAAAACACATGTCGTCGACGTCTAACCGTGGCACGATAAACATCGAGAATCGCGCACGGTGCCAATCTGCAGCTGCTGTACACAAAAGTGTTGAAACACTCCTAAAGTAAAGAAAAATATATTACAGCGCTCGCAGTCCTTAAACCAATCAACCAATAGTGTTAACATAATCAAAGTCCATCATTGATTCCAATAAAGTGCAAAGTGTTGTATCAAAACATATATAAATATGAATAGAATAAAGTCCCAAAAGTGCTCAGTGCTCCAGTTAATAAAAGTTCTGATGTGCTTCATAAGTCACTCGTGATGTGCCTCACACTCCCCTCTTATCCTCCTACTCACCAGAAATCTATGACCCACAGCTTTGCAATCTGGGTTTAAGCAGGCTTGTTTCTGGTGGTAAGTACCCAGAATGGTAGCAATCTTCAGCAGAGATGTCACCATCTTAAGCTCTAATTGTATGGCTCCATTCCATCCACATTAGTGTCCACAGTAAAAACGAGCATATATTGCCGAGAATTCTATCGCTCTTCCCGGTGAACGCATTTTGCCCCTCCCACATAGGGTCATCAAGGACATCCAGGATGACTCCAATATATGCTCGTTTTTACTGTGGTCACTAATCTGGGTGGAATGGAGCCATACAGATAGAGCTGGGACGGTGATATCTCTGCTTAAGATCGCTACCATTCTGGGTATTTACCACCAGAAACAAGCCTGCTTGACCCCAGACTGTGGCAAAACTGTGGGTCATATATTTCTGGGGAGTAGGAGGATAAGAGGGAAGTGTGAGGCACATCACGAGTGACTTTTGAAGCACATCAGCACTTTTATGAATTGGAGCACTGAGCACTTTTGGACCACTTTTGGCACTTTATTATATTCATGGTTATATATGTTTTGATACTACACTTTGCACATTATTGGAATCACTGATGGACTTTAAAAAGAAAGTTATGTTTTGTTTAAAAAAAAATTATCTTAACGGATGCAGATGTAAAGGGATGATCATCCATTTACATCAGTTTATCCTTAGGAATACATTGCTGTCCATTTTTCACCTGTCAACGGATGGATGTAAACAGACAAACCGTACTATGGTGACACACGTGCAAGCTCAATTCCGAGCCATGCTCTGTGTGCCCATTGACACGCACAGTGCAGCTAAGCCTGCGTCCTGCTGCCTCATCACTGTATTTGTTTGATAACCGCAGTAGCCGATGGGTCTGGCTGCTGTTACGGAGTCCAGTGAGGATGGAGAGAGAGCAGTGCTGCTGCTCTCGGGCACAGCACTGGATCAAGATCAGGCTCAGATAAGTATTTGGGGGCATTTACAAAATTGCATATATCCTATATCTGACCACAAAATCATCTAATTGGAAAGAAAGTTACTTGATGTTACAGGATTAATTTAAAAATAGTTTTAACTGCAAAGTAAGATTATTTTGAACTTGCTGCTTGTACTAAATTATAATAAGAAAGCATCTTAAAAATAGTACTGGTAAATTACATATTCTGTACATATAAAATATATTAAAAAGCATTGACCCTTTGTGTTTTGTGGCAGTAGGTCTTGGTGTCCTACTATGTATGTGTCATCGTTCTAAAACATACGGGCCAGAATTCAAATAAAACGCTTATGATGTGTTTCAGGTGGTATCGCCTCTTTCATATGGGCAGTGTCAGATTCAAAAACCCCTGCCAGCGCTCTCAGTAGTTTATTGATACGTGTCAAACAAATTCAGATAGTTCACAATAGCGCCGTTTTTACTATTGGTTCCCACTATGAAAAGCATTCCCTGATTGGAGGAGGCAGACCCTTCATTCATCTGCCTGAACTCCACTTATAGAGCGAGGTTTGTTGTGGGGACCGACATAATGTTTTTTATGAATGGAGCAAGGGAGTGGAAAGGACGGGCATATGTGGCAATTGACGAGTGCCGGTCACAGCTACAGATGCTCATGTTAACCTCGCAGCACTGGAAGATTACCACTGCAGGGGGATCTTAGGATAAGGGACTTCGAATTTCAACCTAACACAGCAGCCATCAGCACGTTGGATACTCTTCATTCATGGTAAATATTGTCAAAAAACTTCAGCTATTACACCAACATTCAACAGGCTACATTCAAACTTAAAGTGGTTGTAACCCTAAAAAAAAAAATATCCTGATCCTTTACAGCAGGATACACAGCATAGTGCTCGTGATGTGTGAATTGTCCCTCTCTAAGCTGTAAAAAAACCTGGTTGATCCTGCCAGTCCCTGTGTCCCACTGTTTGTGCTGACCATGGTAATCATGGATGCTGATTTCTGATTACTGTGGTCAGTGCTGTCATCTGCTGCTCTTCTGTCTCCCCCTCCTCCCTGCTTGTCAACTTGGGAGTCTGTGTTAACCATCTCCTCCCCGCCCCTCTGGCTGCTAAAGCTGTTTAAAACTACTAGTGAAAAATCATGTAATTCCCTTTCTTACATGGAGATCTAATGTGCGGTTTGGGTGTATTTTAAAAATGATTACCTTATTTACATTGCTGCGGGGCGCTCACGTGACCTCCCACCGCTCTCCTCCTCTCTCCCGGCTGACGTCAGCGGGAAAACACAGCTCTTCCCACTGTAGTGCTCGGATCAAAGAGGGAGAGAGCGGCAGGAGGTCACGCGAGCGCCCCGCGGCGCTGTAAATAAGGTATTTTGTGGAATCATTTTTAATTGCTTCAGAACCGGGCACTTTTACCCCCTTCTTGCCCAGGCCAATTTTCACCTTTCGGCGCTGTCGCATTTTGAATGACAATTGTGCATTGATGCAACGCTGTATCCAAATGAAATTTTTATCATTTCACACAAATAGAGCTTTCTTTTGGTAGTATTTAATCACAGCTGAGTTTTTTTATTTCTTTGCTAAAAAAATGAATGCCCCGAAAAACTTGGGGAAAAAAGAAAGTTTTCATAGTTTGTGAGGAAATTTTGTAAATAAGTAATTTTTCTCCCTCACTGATGTGCGCTGATGGGCACTGATGAGGGAGCACTAATATGCAGCACTGAAAGGCTGCACTGACTGGCATCACTGCTGGGCACATTTTTTGGGGCTGCACTGAAAATCAAGGCACTGATGTTCAGTGCCCTGATTATCTTTATAGATCTCACCTATGAGGAATGCCGTTGCTCGTCTCTCCTCTCCTGACAATGTCAGTGTGAGGCGAGGAGAACCAATAGCCGGCATTTCCTTGTTTACATGTGATCAGCCGTGATTGGACACAGCTGATCATATGGGTAAAGAGCCTCATCGCCTCTAATACCGAGATCGGGGTTGCGCCAGGTCCCAGGAACACAGCGCCCCTGTGATCGCCTCGCTGCGGCGCTGTGAGACTGGGGCGATGCCATATGACGTCGCCCCAGAATGAGAGAGCATCCCTCCCCCCATCATTAGTCTATACGGCGGGTGGGAGATGGTTAAAAAACAGAGATACTGCACATTAGATCTCCATGTAAGAAAGGGAATTGCATGATTTTTCATAGGTGACATAACAACCACTATAAGTGTCACGTTTTCAAGCTTTTTTTTTTTTTATTTGATTGCTTTTTGTCAGGTATTTTTCAACTAAAAGGTGTGCTGCTGAAAAAGGGATGGAGAGATGCTGTTTTGAGCAGAAAAGGTACAACAAATCTCTTGAAAAAACGCTCCTGTTGCACTTTTCAGGTGTTTCCATTGATGTCTATGGGGACAAATGTGCTCAATTCTGCCTGAAAGGTAGCTTGTGTACTTTTTTTGAGCGACAGGCTTTTTGCTACAAGTGACAGGATGCTCAAATATGAACAAGGGCTATTGAAAACAGCGGGTTTTTGCTTGTTGAGTGTTTTGTAACTAGAAGCTCAAAAAGTGTGAACGGGACCTAAGCTGGCATACAGAGGCTGGCTGGCAGCATGTTATGTTATTCACTGTGAGCAGGCAGGCTTTTTATTGCAGAAGAGACATGCAATGTCTCTTCTGTAATAAAACACACCTATCGGCCTGCTCACAGTGATAGCCAGCATTTAAACCAGTGTTTCTCAACTTCAGTCCTCAAGGCATCCCAACAGGTCATGCTTTCAGGATTTCCCTGATGAAACAGCTGTGGTAATTACTAAGGCAAATAATAGCCTGAAAACATGATCTGTTGGGTCAAAAAAGAAGGGCTTTCCAAAGCGTGCCACCGTCCTGAAAAATTCATGCACAAAAGGATGTGGGGATACCTCACGTAAATGGACGTTTTAAGGCACACCACGAGATAACCACTCAATTTATATAAAATAAATTCCTTTATAACAACATTAGATTAAAAGGCATAATGCTTTACAAAATTTAAAAGAAATTTAGTATAGAACATATGTATGTTCTATACTAAATTTCTTTTAAATTTTGTAAAGCATTATTCCTTTTAATCTAATGTAATAAAGGAATTTATTTTATATAAATTGAGTGGTTATCTCATGGTGTGCCTTAAAACGTCCATTTACGCGGGGTATCCCCACATCCTTTTGTGCATGATCTGTTGGGTGTACTTGAGGACAGGGTAGAGAACCACTGATTTTAAGCTAAGCTGCACATGCGCAGTTCAGCTTTCAGCAGCCAGCTTAATCCTTGTGTGCCAGGATGACTAGCTGCTGCTGTGTAGGAGTGATGTGATCCCTCACTAGCCAGTGAAGGTGGCTGAAAACCAGTGCATAGAAGAAGATGCCACCGCCTGCAAGGACCAGGACCGCTGGAGGAAAAGTGAGTATTCCTCCCGTTAGTTCCACTTTGAAGAGGAAGTAAACCCAGATTGGGTTTACTTCCTCTACATACCCCTGTAAATTAGAAGCATAATGCGATGCATAGTAGCCCTTTATGTGCTACTTACCTGCAAACAAAGCCTGCGATGTCCAGCGCTGTCCCCTGTGCTTGTGGCGTCCATCTTCTGCCTCTCTTCCTTCCATGGTCGCAATCTCCGGCTCTGTGACTAGCCAGAGTCATGTGACGTCACTCCCGCACCTGCGCGAGGGAGGCGCCAGTCACGGCACAGTCTTAGTGGAGAAACGGCATGGAGACCGTTTCTTCAATGCGCATGTGCCGAAATGACGTCGGCACATGCAGAATACTGCATATCTCCTGAACCGTGCAAGTTTGGGAGATATGCAGGGCACCTACAGGTAAGCCTTATTCTAGGCTCACCTGTAGGTTAAATTGGTTGTCAAGTTAAAGTATAACTCAATGCGAAACTTTTTTTTTTTTTTTTTTTAGTATTGTATAGAGTTGAGAGGGATTAGAACCCCTGACAGGTTTTTATTGTCAATGTGCTCCTGTTGTGGAGATTTACACTCCCTATTTGTTCAGTTTACCGTTATCAGTGAAAGTAAATCCCAACTTTTGGATTGTCCCCAGAACAAGAATAGGGGGGGGGGGTTATCTTCTAATGGGTACACACGTTTTGGAAACAACCAAGAGAGGGATTCCCTCACAAGAATTTTCTCACTTCCTGTATTGGCTATAGAACAGGAAGTGAAGAGAAAACGCCCCATTGTGGCACAGATGACAAAAAAATAAACGTTATAGAGGTTATAACCCTCAATTACTCTATCCAAAAAAAAAAAAGTTTTGCCTTTTAGTTCTACCTATGAGACAATGTCAGCTTCACAGTCAACGGGCTCCTAGCAATCAGTGATGTTGCCAGTGGGTAGAGCATGATGGCTAAACTGAAGGACTAGTTCCTCATCTCTCTCCATGTGATGGACAGCAGGTAATGAGTGGATTCTGTAGCATATAGTCTATTGGCTCACTGCCTGCTGTCAGTCACAAGGGTATCAGACCTAATGGGGAACTAGTGTCTCTGAATTCCCATCACTCTCTGCTCACCCGGTTACTAAACTCCTCGGCTGCTGTGCAGTCTGTGTGGCATCTAGAGGTGGGGAGGGGTAACTCAGCTGCAATGAGCATTAATATTCTGGCCTCGGTGTACCTCCACACACAGTGCTTGCCCCAAATTCATGTACCTGTTTTCAATGGGTATATATGTCTGTCACCTGCAGCGCCGTTTGTCGTGCAGAGGTACAGAGAAATTCTAAAGAGTGTCTTAGACACACTTTGAGTTACGCAGACAGTATATTAGAATATATTTTAAGAAAATAACTCTCAAACTGCTATGGTGCATACCTTCCCTTCTCCCAATTTGCCCTTCTTCAGTTAATATATATCCCTAGGCTTCCTGTACTTCATTTCCTGTTAATCTAGTATTTCTGCTACAAAGCGTACGTGCTGTCTGCAAGAATGAAGAGTTTGCAGGATGTAGCTTTTACACAGGCAGATAATTAAATGAGACTTATTTCTAAAAACTGTACCAGAGGAAAGGGTAGCTGTCTCCCAAAGCTTCTATCTATATCTAGATTTTGTTCTGTGAGGGAGATTAAAAAGTTAACACAACTGATTTCTAAAGCTTTGAAGCCTACATTTAGTCAAAAAAAAAAAAAAAACGCACAAGAGATATTACTTGCATTCAATGTGATGTTTTCCTTGTACTGCGTACTTTTTTCTGTTGGCTCCTGCTTTTTCTGTCCTCTGACACCAGCCCTCGACCTTTGCCATAATCTTAAAGTGGTTGTAAACTCCAGTCTTTGACTTAATAATAATAGTAATAATAAGGCTTACCTATAGGTACTGTAAATATCTCCTATACGTGCAACGTTTAGGAGATATTTACTATATATGCAGCCGATGACGTCACCCAGGCCGTTCCTTCAGGATCTTGTGCCGTAAACAGCGGCTCCTCTGTGCATGCACAGGAGTGATGTAATTGCGGCTCCGGCGAGTCACACAGCCAGTGTCCACGGACCCGAAAGAAGGGCAGATGAAGATGGAAGCGGTCTGACAGCATTCTAACACAGTATGGCTTTACCTTGCTGGTCAGAAAAAAGTCACCCAGCAGTTTACTACCGCTTTAAAGAGGATGTAAACCCTGATGGGTTTTACTTCCTCTTTAGTTCCCTGCAAAGTAAAAACATAATGAGCTAGTATGCATCACATACTAGCCCATTATGTGACACTGACCTGCAATCGAAGCCCGCGCTGTCCCCTGTGGAGGCCGTATACATGACTGCCCCTCTTCCTTCCTGGGCCACGGACTCCGGCTCTGTGACTGGCAGGAGTCGCGTGACTTCACTCCCGTGAATGTGCGCGGGTGCCACCAGTCACAGCAAAATGCTAGTGGAGAAACAGCATGGCAGGCCGTTTCTTCACTGCGCATGCGTCGATGACATCGGTGCAGGCGTGGTCAGTGAATATCTCCTAAACTGTGCAAGTTTAGGAGATATTTACGGTACCTACATGTAAACATTATTATAGGCTTACCTGTAGGTTAAAGTGGTTGTAAAGGGTTTACAACCACTTTAAGATGCAGCGAGGGTTAATAAAGCCATGGGGCCTGTCATATGCACTCTTCTAGAGTGCCGATTATGCTCACCCTTTCTGCCCACCTTCTCCATTCATAGAAACTGTACTATAAAACCTTCTCTATTCATAGAAGCTGCACTGCCAAAAGTGATATTTTGGTTATAGTAAAGGCTGATACTCTGATTCCACTCCTCATTTTTTTTTAATGTTCCAGTAGTAAGACTGTGTACCTGGGATTTTTGGGGGTTCAGCTCCTTCCGGTGCATTTTACACATTATAAAAAAAAATACATTTGGGAACTCTGAGATTCCACCAGTGGAGTCCCCAAGAGATAAAGGAAGTTGCCAGGTGGCTTAAAGTGGTTGTAAAGGCAGAAGTTTTTTTTATCTTAATGCATTAAGATAAAGCTTTCTGTGTGCAGCAGCCCCCCTAATACTTTACCTGAGGCCCCTCTAGTTCCAGTGATGTTGTAGGAATGTCTTGGACGTCCGGGACTCTCCCCCTCATTGGCTGAGACAGCAGTGTGGCGCCATTGCTTCCCGTTGCTGTCAATCAAAGTCAGCCAGCCAATGAGAATAGAAAGGGGACAGGGCCGAGCAGCAGCTCATGTCTGAATGGACACGGAGCTGTGGCTTGGCTGCCCCCATAGCAAGCTGCTTGCTGTGGGGGCACCCGACAGAAGGGAGGGGCCAGGAGAGCCGAAGAGGGACCCGAGAAGAGGAGGATCCGGGCTGCTCTGTGCAAATCCACTGCACAGAGGAGGAACGTATAACATGGTTATTTTTAATGTAAAAAAAAAGAGACTTTACAATCACTTCTAACTCCGCTCAGCAGAGCGGGTGGGTGGATGACAAATCTTTGTTCACTTAGTTTATACAGAGCAGACACGGACAGAGCCTGCTCTGCTCTATGGACCGGCTGACCTCCAATCCAATCTGCCTAGACGGAAGGGGACAGATCCCCCTCCATTTCCGTTTTTGTTTTTCTGGTTTTTTTTAGTGGACCGGATCAGATTGCAGGTAGGTGGGTGTAAATGGACACAAGTCCATTGCCGGTCCATAGGGGTGACTGGAGGGTCCAATCAGGTCTGCCTGAAAAACTGACAGGCGGACCTGATTGGACCCTTTGTGTAAAAGTGGTCTTGAGTATCTACCAAAATGTGAAATCTTAATTTAGGGGAAACTGATGCTTTAATGCTTTCACTGCCAGGCCTGGTACTTCTGTTCCTTTTTTTTTTTTTTTTCACTTACAGCTTTCAGAACTTTGTAAAAGATCCCAGAAACCCTACATTTTATGAAAGCATATAGCACTGGTAGAATAAAAAAAATGCTATATTTGCGTAAATGTTTAACAAAATTATATTTACACTAAACACCAAAATCATTATTAGCAGACACAGATATGACATAACTTACTATCTTACTAGATCTAAAGGATAAAACTGTACTGAGTTAATCAATGTTTGTACATTTTAAATTGTGTCGTTTTGTGAAACTGTGAATATCGAAGATAAGAAGTACTGTAAATATGAACATTCATGTTAGGACCCTTACTTTTATACTTATTTTTAATCAATTTATAAATGATCTAGGGTCTGGGATAAAAAGTACCATTTCAGTCTTTGCAGATGATACCAAGCTATGCAGTGGTATAACATCCTTACAGGATGTCTCCAACTTACAAGCCAACCTCAATGCACTGTTTAATTGGGCGACTATGTGGCAAATGAGGTTTATTGTTGATAAATGTTATGCATGTGTGGGTTAAAACATTCATGCATCATACATACTACAACAGCTAGGGGTGTCAAAGTTGGAGAAGGATCCGGATGGTAGACCATAGCCTAAAAATAATAGCATGCAATGGCAAACTGCAGTTTCTAAAGCAATTGCATTGAAAGTTATAGACTCCAGACAGAGACATCATTTTGCCCCTGTGGGAGGTTTTCTGTGTATTTTTTTTGATTGAACTAGATGGACTTGTATCTTTTTTCCACCTGACTAATTATGTAAAAAATGTGTATTTATATTATTTTTCAGGAGCCTGTAGAGCATAGCAATGTCAGGCTCCTGCAGATTCTTCCTACACCTCTGTGCACATACCTCTGTGCAGGCTGTCCTTTTCAGAGCTGTAGGAAAAGTGAATGGACTACAAGCACGCTGATCAATATGCTCATACTTCACTAAGAGCGAGAGTTGCAGATGGGACCTCTAGTTTACTTATTCACAGATCTCTGTAAATTAAAGACATGGCTGTGTGAACAGAGCCCTGCACAGCTCCTCTGATTTTAAATGTGACAGCTGCTGTGGGGGAGAGCATTCGTCACCCGCTGTCACGGTAAGGGCTCAGGGATGAGGGGGTGTAAATATGGGCGTAACGTGTTACTAAGGCTGAACCTGTAGCAAGGCATCCCGTAGACTTGATTTCCACATTCCACACATTCGATGTGGATGGGGGAATTCTTCTCGCTGTGCCCTTGTTTTTTGACAGCTGTGAGAATTCCCTGCCTTCAGAATACACTGATCAGCACTGCCTGCTATAGCTGTTGGCACTGATTGATGTGCAAAGATCTGAAAGGGTGGTTGTACAGAAATTGATCGGTATATAATTTTCTGCGAAACCACCCTGCCAATACATGGTTCAAACTTGACCGGTCCCTGCTGAACTGGCCGTAACTTGACACAGACAGCAGGACTGTGCCCAACCCCCTGGCTCCCGTGTCACTGGATTTGATTGACAGCAGTGGGAACCAATGACTCCTGCTACTATCGGTCTATCCAGTGAGGATCCGAGCCAGCGGCTGGAACTGTTGGGCTCGTCCTTGACTCTGGAACGATCGGGTTCAGGTAATTAAAAGGGGGTCTCTGGGGGGCTGCTGGAGTACAGGAGGTTTTTCACCTTAAAAGTGGATGAAAACCTGATTCATGAAATTTGAGCTGGTCACATCTGTCTGTAGAGTTTTCTTCTCTTTTGAAAGCATTGTGTCTCCTAGCTCTGTCCTGCTCCGTTCCTCTGTTATCAGCCATCAACTTTTGACAAGCTCTCCTCGGAGGAGGCTGCTATAAATAGATTAGCACACTACTTTTCGTCTAACAGCAGAGCTCTGCATGTGTGGGGAGGGGGTGTGTGCCTTTCCTCCAATCAGCTGTCTCACAGTGTCTAGAAATAACCCCTCCTAGAGGGGAAGGAGGAAGTGAAAATTCTAAGAGAATGTGCACTTTTTAACAGCATATAAATGTGAAGACAGCATATGTAGATGTAATTAATAAATTTAAATTTAAACACCGCGCTGTGTAAGTGCCAACGTACTTATGTGCCACTGTGTAAATAATTCAATAATATACTAATATAATTGAGCAAATATAAAATGAACATTTAAAGTATAAATAGCTGCCGCTTTAAAACTCATACATAATCCCAAATTTCACTATATCACAACATAGTAAAAAGCCGCGCTAAAAATCAAAACATTAATAATCTTATAGGACAATTATACACACTCATGAATAAAGTGCTAGTGCAAACTGTAAATCATATGGTGCCAGTGCCAATTTCACATTCTATAAAGTGCCAGTGTCCATTTGTTGTGCAATCATAAAAGGAAAGTGTCCTAAAAAATAGTGTCCGTAATCATAATCCTTCTCCAAAGGTGCAAATAAAACACTCTTTAGTTCAGCTTTCACCACCACTCAAAGAATCCCCATGCAGGTGATCACTCTGGAGGCTTACCAGATGGTTAAGTAAAAAACGCCTGTTAATTAGTCAGCCTCAGCCTGGGCTCCTCACAGCTGTGATCCGGTTCCTCCAGGGTCACTCGGTATAGGTATTTAAGTAGAAAAAAAGAATCCTCATAGTGTATCTCTTTTACTAATTTATTCAACACAAATACCAAGATATGCTTACATCAACTCTTAAAATGTTACACTGTATCAATACAATAGCCTCTACCGTTCGCTGGTCCTCGTCTCTCTCTCTCTCTCCCTCCCTTCGAGCGTCCCAGCTCCTGGTGTGCCTGTTGTATCTCTGTTCGGGCCGCCGTGTAGCCACGTATCTGACGCGTTTCGTCACTTCCGACTTGTTCACAGGGAACCCTGTATTGGATCCCTGTATTGGATTGATACAGTGTAACATTTTAAGAGTTGATGTAAGCATATCTTGGTATATATCTGTTGGCCGACATATAGGGCCGATATTTGCCTTTTTTTTTTGATGAATCGGCATCGGCCGATTGTCATGTAAATGAGGCCGATATCCGCCCCCCTCCCGTCGGCGCCGGGAGCTCGCATTAGACTGCGGGCTCCCGGATACTCAGGAGCGCTGCTGTGTCATTCAGACACAGTGAGAAGGCAGAGCAGCCCCAGTGGCCAAATGGAGTTGCTATCCTGGTTATTGCAGTCTATGTCACGTCTGACTTATATCCCTGGACTGTGCTGAAAGAGCAAAATCAAAGTAACATGCTGCATTTATGACCATTTCCACCGTTGCACAGCTATAGACCTTGTACATTTTATTTCTGTACATGTTTATCTCATCTTTGTTATAGATCATTGTTTTTCTGGCTGTGGAACATTCTATGAGGTTCATTTGTTAGGTTTTGTCTTAACGTGTTACTAAAGAAATTCTTTTTCATTAAAACAATAAAAATGTTTTACACGCTATTACCTGTACCATTGCACAGAGAAGTCCCGGTCCTCCTTTTCTTGGGTCTCTCGCTGACTATCTTGGCTCCTCCACTTCTCTTTGTGCCTCCATAGCAAGCCACGAGTCACTCCCGATCTGTGTATGTTCGTGGAGCCCCACCCCATAGGCACACACAATGCAGCATGCCCCCCCCCCCCGCATTGTCCTCACAGCATTTGATTGACAGCAGCAGTGGCCAATTGCTCCTGCTGCTGCCCGAGTCCCTGTGTGAAGAGGAAAGAGGAATAGGGGAGAGAAGAGATCCAGCTGTGCACAGCGCTGGTTTGATTGAAGACTCGGGGAGGTAGGGGAGCACCGCAAGCTGTAAATTTTTTTTTTTTTTTTACCTTAATGCAGGGAATGTATTAAAGTGGTTCTAAAGCAGGGGTAGGCAACCTTGGCCCTCCAGCTGTGGTGAAACTGCAAGTCTCATGAGACATTGCTAGACCCTGACAATCACAGGCATGACTCCTAGAGGCAGAGGCATGATGAGATTTGTAGTTTCACCACAGCTGGAGTGCCGAGGTTGCCTACCCCTGTTCTAAAGCCTTACGTTTTTTTACCTAATGCATTTTATGTATTAAGGTAAAAAACCTTCTATGCTGCAGGATTCTCAACTCAAGTAATTGTAGCACTTTTAAAACTGCTGGCTTATTAAAGCGTTAAAGTCGAATTCCATGTTTCCCGTCACTTTAACCACTTCCCGCCGGCGTCACGTCATATGACGTTGCAAACTTTGAGCGGGGATATCTGAATGGTGCCTGCAGTTACATGCACCATTCAGATATCGGTTTTTTTTCGCCGTTGATTCTGTGCACCATAAGAACAATCATATCGGCAGTGCAGCCACTTGATCATTTTTACAGGCAGCAGGGGGTGGTCACCAGTCATCTCTAGGAGCCTCGGAGGTCCGGGCGCAACGTATGACGTCACGTCCAGGCGGCCGGATGTAAACAATGGCCGGGGACTCGCCTGGGAAAGCTGAGATCGCTCGTTTTTTTTCTGATCTCTGTCTTTCCAGCCTAGAGAGAGATGTGAGGTCTTATTGACCCCAGATCTCTCCAAAAAGAGTACCTGTCACGCACTATTCCCATTACAAGGGATGTTTACATTTCTTGTAATAGGAATAAAAGTGATCAAAAATGTAAAGCGCCCCTGTCACTGCGAGCTCACGCACAAAAGCGAGTGCAAATGTAAGTCGCGCCCGCATATGTAAACTGTGTTCAAACCACACGTGAGCTATTCCTGTGAATGTTGGAGCGAGAGCAACAATTCTAGCGGCAGACCTCCTCTGTACCTCTAAACATGTAACCTGTAAAAATTTTTAAAGCATCGCCTATGGGGATTTTTAAGTACTGAAGTTTGACGCCATTCTACAATTGTGCGCAATTTCAAAGCGTGACATGTTGGGTATCGGTTTACTCGGTGTAACATCCTCTTTCACATTATTCAAAAAATGTGGGCTAATTTTACTGTTTTCTTATTTTTTAATACATGAAACTGTTTTTTTTTAACCACTCCAGATCCGCGCTATTGCCATAGTACGGCTCCAGCGCGGATCTGGAATGCCCGGACGACGTCCATGGACGTCGCCCCCTGTGCGCGCTCCTCGCGCGCCCCCTCGTGGCAGCAGCGGCGCGCGCCGCACGCTGCGCGCGCGTGCCCGTGCCTCGGGC
>BLSH010452701.1:614419-635579 GCA_018402905.1 Glandirana rugosa
GGCGAAGAACGGCGATGACGGCCCCCCCCAACACAGGGGGGGTCTAGCCCCATTTCTCGGTTATTTTAACCGAGAAATGCCTCCGCGTACGCGCTTCGGGATGTACAGCCTGCACGGCGACATCTCGAGGCGTAGACTCCCCCTCTCTGCCGGCGTCTGTGTCCTCGGGAGGCGTTGTAAAGCCGAGGGCGGCTGGGTATTGTGGAGGCCCGTGTGAGGCCTGGTGAGTCCTGGTTGACCCTACCAAGACCAGGTGAGGTTTGGCTTCGGGTTCCGGGCGAGGTATGCGCTCCGGGACCGCGCCCGGAGCCAGTTCTACCGCGGCCTGTGGGAGCCGAAATGTTGCGGAGGGCTCCTGTGTCTGCGGCCGTCTCTCCCCCTCAGATGCGGAGCTCTACAGCGGCACGTCCGACATGTAGGGCTTCGCGCATGCGCCTCCGTAAAGAGCCAATTTTATTGGCTCTTTACCCCGATCTGGGGGGGACACAACCCCCCCCGGCAGTAGCGGCAAGAAGCGGAGGACGTCATATGACGTCCTCCCGGATCGACGACCAGTCCCTGCCGACGTCATTTTACTATGCGTCGGTAGGGAACTGGTTAAGACCGTTGGGCGGACGTCATTTCTGACGTAATTTACGCCCCACCGCGTTATCGAGCCGAGTGAGCGGCTTCAGCCGCTCAGTCAGCTCACAGACACTGGGGGGAGAGGATCGGATCATCTCCGCCGCTGCCGGCGGGTCCGGTAAGCGGCGGAGATGACCGGAAAGCGGCGGGAGGGGGGGCACCTCTCCCGCCACTGATAAGTGATCTTGCGGCCAATCCGCCGCTAAGACCACTTTTATCTTGCAGGAAATCGCCTGCTGAAAAAAACGGTATCTGAATGGTGCCTGCAGCTGCAGGCACCATTCAGATATCACCACTCAAACCCAAGGACGTCATATAACGTCCGCCGGTACGGAAGTGGTTAAAGACCAAATCTTTTTCTGGAACTTGTTCATTTCAAGTTAAAATCATTTTTTTGCTAGAAAACTACTTAGAAGAGAGACCCTAGAGAATAAAATGGTGATCATTGCAATATTTTATGTCACACGGTATTTGCGCAGCGGTCTTTCAAACGCAATTTGGTAAAAATGACACTTTCATGAATTAAAAAAAAAAAAAACTAAACGGTGAAGTTAGCCCAATTTTTTGTGTAATATCAAAGATGATGTTAAGCCGCGAGAATCATGATCTTTATTCTAAGCGAAAAAAAATGTGATTCTCATTTTGGCCAGAATCGTGCAGCTCTACTGTATAGCATGGTTTCCTGATAAACTGCACAGTTTGTTCAAGTAGGAGGAGACACTACAGCCTGTATATGCGCCCACAAGTATGATGTCATTATCATGTGACCTGAACAGTTCAACTGAAACAGGAAATGTTCTATCCAGCATAAGAAACCAAACTGAGCATGTGTAGCTTTACCACCCTGCTGTGTATTATATGGACCTGCCCAGATTCACAGTGCAAGAGGGAAGAATCTATGCATACAAGATAAAATGGCCTTTTTTAAACACTGCTGAGGATAAACCCCTTAAGTTCAACGGTGAGTATAACAAGCATTCTATGCTGCATAGACAGACTGATTTTACTGTTGTGGGTTTAGTAATACTTTAAACTTAAAATAAATTGATTAAAAAGGATTGACCTCCTTCTGAATCTTTACACAGTTCTGTGAAGGCAAAAAAGCAAAGTTCGCTATCAAGTCAAGTACTTGTACTTAAAGGTGCATAGCAAAACCTGCAGCATCCTGCAGATCCCCGTTCTTATTGCTGAATGTTAGGCTGTTGTAATAGGCAAAGCCCTAAAACTTCTAGTGTTGAAGCATGCCTGCCCAGACCTGCACACTCCTGTTGGTCAGTGAGGCAGCCCATCTTAGTGATGAGTCAATAGCAATGTGTGGGAGGTAGAAAGAGTAGGAAAAGCATGACAGAGGGCAATACTGCAGTGTGGAGAAGGTAAGTAGCGTGGAGAAGGTAAGTAGTGTATTTTAGGCTAGGAGCTGCATTTTGCCCAGACATGGCAGTCCATTCACTTGAATGGGCTGCCATGCCTCTTGAAATGCAAAGAAAAGGTCCCTCCACCATTTCTGGACTCACAGCCCGCACAGGAACTGCGAGTGCAGTGCAGTTCCCAGTTTGTGTGGCGTGCCATTAGGATTAATGCCACCTGCATGCATCTCCTGCATTTTTCTGTGCAGGTGGTTAGGGCTGTGGGAACAGGTGCAGACCCGGACAGATGTGAACCTAGCCTCACAGGAGGAGAAAAGGATTGTGGGGGTGCTTTTTCATTAGCAGCCTTGTCATTGGTAAACTCTTTGCTTTCTAAATATTGTCTCTACTCTTTATGCATGACAAGTAAAAAAAAAAAAATTCAAATGGTTTTGGCTGTGTTAGCGAATTGTTAACATATTATTCCATTGTACACATATTAGGGATTATGTTCGCAGTGAGCAGGAGTCCGGCTATGAAGGGCCTATGCATCTAGAGCCATTGTCTATGAACCGGTTTCTCACTGCACTAGTAGGTGAGTGATGTCTATTTACCTTGAAACACTGTAAAACCTGCCAACTTTACCTTATTAATTCAATGTTAGAGGTGTAATCTCTATAAATGATGAGTGTACATAGATGCTTAAAATTGGTAGATGGCAGCCCATTGTTTGAAAATGATCTGATTTCCAAAAGCCATTTTTCAACAGTTGGTTACCTATACACTTGATTGTTCCTGTAAGTGCTCATATCTATGTGCAGCAGAAAGCACTTTGTTATTGGTGGCTGCTCAATTGTGCTACTAAACAAACTGCGACTGCTTGGCTTTTTTAATGCAGTGCAACCTGGCCTTGGAAATCCCTTTTCAATGAGTCACTCTGGGGTTATTTTACTAAAACTGTAGAGTGCAAAATCTGGTGCAACTCTGCATAAAAACCAGTCGGCTTCAAGGTTTTTTTTTTTTTTTTTTTTTGTCAAAGCTTAATTGAACTAGGTGAAGTTAGAAGCTGACTACCATGCACATCTGCACCAGATTTTGCACTCTGCAGTTTTAGTAAATCAACCCTTCTGTCTCTACTTGGTCAAAATAGCAAAAGGCCTGCCCTTTAACCCCTGATTCACATATATGCAGTTTCCATCAGCCAAGTTTGTTTGGGCACATCAGCTCATTCATTTGAATGTGCTGATGTACCTCTGAAAATGCAAGAAAAAGGTCCCTGCACCATTTCCAAAGATGCAACAGGGAAAACGCATAGTTCAGTGCAGTTCCCAGTGCATTGTGCTTTTCTCTGCGGTTGTGGGAAGGCATGCAATTACATGCCTTCCTGCATCGGCTAAGATGTGAACCCAGCCTAAAAGAAGAGTTTTTATACTTAACTTTCCAGCAGCTCGTGTTTTAAAACTTCATTACAGTGCTGCTGCCTGGCCACTGCAAGTATTTACCCTACCAGCTCATACATCTCTACTGTACATACGAGCCAGCAGAAGGAACCAATTAATGCGTGAAATATAGTTAATGGATCCGCAATATTTTTTGTGGGTGATATAATGTAAGTGTTCTGTGACTTATTAAATAGGTTTCTTGATTTACCTGAAAAAAAACAAAAACGATCTAATCTGTGATAAATAGTAATTTGTCATTTTTATAGATATGTGTACCTGTATATATAAATACGTTAGCAAGGTGCTTTGTGTGATGTAGTGTTTATACACTCAAGTGAAAGATTTTTTTTGGTTTATATCCACACATGAAGACTTATATTAATAGTGATAAGGTAGATGGGTATCAATTTCCTATACCACTTACATAAACCAGTGCATATCAATAAATATATAAATAAATAAAGTGTTCTGTGCAAAAGTGATCATCAACACTCCACTTAGAGACAATGAATGGATATGGGGATGATGGTACTAGCAGTCCTGAGGATAAATATATAGTTCTTAGTAATGCAGAATTTTCCTGTACAGTTCCTTGTGGATGGCTGTATCCCTGCTCTTATGGCGCAGTTCACGCGTGCTCCCCTCAGATACCCCACTTACTGTGAGAATGGCTCCACCTTATGTGTTTCGTCATAGACTGCTTCAGAGGACGTCTATGAGGAAACGCGTAAGGCGGAGCCATTCTCACGCAAACACGTCACTTCCGGTTACAGCGGCCTGGCAGGTGGAACGTACGCTACTCCAACCAGGAAGCGTGCTGGGCATAGGAGTTTATCCACTAGACAGCTGTGCCGGCGGAACTAACTGGACGTTTTTACGTGTGAGCACTAAATAAAGGACTTTCTTTTTTACGGGAATTACACTATCCATCCTCTTTTGTCTTATTCCTAATATGGGCACCCACTAAGGATATTAACAGCACGGTGGTGAGGGAGTCCAGCTAACATCTCAAACCCTACAAAGATTGGCGTCCATGTGTTTTACCCCTGCAGGGGTGACGCAATCTGGTATGTGGGGTATCTGAGGGGAGCATGAGTGAACTGCACCATAAGAGCACGGATACAGCCATCCACAAGGAACTGTACAGGAAAATTCTGCATTACTAAGAACTATATATTTATCCTCAGGACTGCTAGTACCATCATCCCCATATCCATTCATTGTCTCTAAGTGGAGTGTTGATGAGCACTTGTGCACAGAGCACTTTGTTTATTTATTTATATATTTATTTATTGATATGCACTGGTTTATGTGGTATAGGAAATTGATACCCATCTACCTTATCACTATTAATATAAGTCTTCATGTGTGGATATAAACAAAAAAACTTTCACTTGGGTGTGTAAACACTACATCACACAAAGCACCTTGCTACCGTATTTATATATACAGGTACACATATCTATAAAAATGACAAATTACTATTTATCACAGATTAGATCTGTTTTTTTTTT
The DNA here is from genome assembly GCA_018402905.1 of Glandirana rugosa. Classification (NCBI taxonomy): domain Eukaryota; kingdom Metazoa; phylum Chordata; class Amphibia; order Anura; family Ranidae; genus Glandirana; species Glandirana rugosa. Next base: position 619,346 of record BLSH010452701.1, read on the forward strand.
TTCAGGTAAAACAAGAAACCTAAGTGTTAAAAGAACACTTTAAGTATAATAATAGCACCCACAAAAAATATTGCGGATATATATATTGTATTTTACATCTAAGAGGCAGGCAGTGCCCACTCCCTACCAATTCACATTTGTTTCTACTCCACCTAGTGGAGATTTGGGGAGGCAGCAGCCTTGGTTATTAATTTAGCCCTAAGCGCAGGAACCCCAAACCTTATTCATAGTTAATAGATCCATCTGACCTTTTGAATACTTGCAGCGGCTGGGGAGCTTTTCAAAATGTGGGCTGCCAGAAAGGTGTGTATAACACTGCTTTATACAGGTATGTCTTTTTGCTGTCCCTATGGTGATGTTGTCACTTTAAAGTATATGTCCAGCCAAAAGTTTTGGATAGCTTAGGGAAGAATACAACCCCTATCTGGTTTGTACTGCTATCTGGGCTATGTTAGAGAGATTTACCCTTACTTTCTGTCCCGGTGACAACAGTAACCAGACAATAGTTTAGGGTCAAGATAACAGCTACATAGACAGAAATTATTTTATCTTAATTGTACAGTTCGTGACAAAGGTGATGGAATCATAGACCATGGGTTATATGAAGCTACCGTCAGTTGATTGGAAACTGGTAAAAGCATTGCTGGAACTGCCCCTAGTGCACTCTCCTATAACTCCACCCACTACGTGGGACTCCAGTTTTTTGCTTGTGTCCTTAGGTGATGGACCTCTTTTATGGAGAAGTTTTCTAAACAATTCTTTTTATTTGTATTCACTACTTTGACACTTCTGTTGATATCCAGCTACTACTTGCCTAAGGGCTCGTTAGCAGTTTCCAGATCGGTTACCCTTGATTTATATCTTAGGAGCTATACTGGTCCTCTGCAGCAGTGAGGCTGGCTTGGAATGTTTGCTTCAGGCACTTGATTTAGTGTTCAGCTCACACCTCTCTCTGCATGTGGTGCAATAAGTGTTGTTAGCCGCAGACAGAGCCCATTCTTATGACACACAGTCCCTGAAGACCGCTTCGGGGTATGCCCACTGTGATGAGTGAAGTTTGGTTTGCAGGTGGGTAAGGTAAGACCGGGTTTCCCCGTATCATATTTGTGACTGGGTCCTATTTTTACATGTTCGGTGTAATTCATTTTCACTTCCTTTTGATACAGACGACAAAAAAACAGCAAAACGATCAGGGTAATAACCCTTCCCCTGCACACAGCTCCCTTCCACTTAAGGGCCATACACATGGGCTGAATATCGGACGGCATCGACCCGTTCAGATGAAAGCGGCCGACATTTGGCCTGTGTGTACAGGCGGAGAGGCCAAAAAATGTTTGCTGATCTGCATTCGATCAGCCAATGGCTGAGAGCACTGACCAGTGTGTTCTGGCAGGAGGGGTGGCCCCCTGTCAGAATACAATAGCTCAGTGGGGGAGATCGCTGTACTAACATCTCATATTTAGTACAGTTGCTTCTCCCAAGTTGTCCAGAAAACTAGTAGTGTGTACTAGGCTAGGCTTAATTCTAGCTCCCTCACAGGCCCACAACAGACGGCCTATCTGACTAAAGTAGTTATAAACTGAAAAGCTTTTTTTTAACCTTAATGCATTCTCTGCATTCAGGTAAAAAGGCCTTCCAATACCTGTCTCCCCCACCCAAATACCATAACACTTACCTGTGTCCACTTGCGCTCCAGCGTTGTCCCTGGCTGCAGCACTGCTCCTCTCTCTTCTTGGTCTCACAGGAGACACAGGTAGCCGTGGGGGAGGTGTGTCTATGGACACACACTACTTGCTGTGGGGGCACAAGGAGTAAGGAGGAGTGTACAGCGCCGGCTGGGGATTCCAGAAGAGGAATTATTGCACAGAGCAGGTAAGCATAGCCTCTTAACACACACTTTGGCCCCTTTCACACTGGAACACTTTACTGGCGCTATTTAGCTAAACATAGCGCCTGTAAAGCGCCTCTCCATTAAACCTAGTGTGCCTTTTCACATTGGGGCGACTCAGGGCGGTGCGCTAGCGGGAGAAAAAACAAACTCCTGCTAGCACCATTTTTGGGGCGGTGAAGGAGCAATGTATACACTGCTCCTCCACCGCCCCTGCCATTGGAATGAATGGGCAGCGCTCCCGAAGCGGCTGTACACCGCTCCGGAAGCGCCGAGCGCTGGCACTTTCAACCCCTGTTTAACTCCTTCTTAGGGGGTTAAAAGTGTCCGCTACCTCCCGAATAGCGGCGCCAAACTGCTGACACTCGGGCGGTTCCAGTGTGAAAGGGGCCTTAAGGCAGATTTTACTGCAACTATGTCTGATTTCTTTTGGAAACTATCTGCCCTTGTAGAACCTTCAGTCTCGAAGGTCTGAAAGCATTCTTCTGCCTCTCCACTTCCTGAATCTATTCAGGAGTATGACACTGAACCTCCTTACCTCTTCGAGGAAGATATTGAGGAAGGTTAGGTGGATACAGAAGAAGATCCCGCAGAGGAATTTGTACCTCATGCATTTTATGAGGCACAAGCTAAGGCTTCACACCATAAACTTTCTACAGTGAGCTCACTTATTGATGTGGTGCGTGCTAGCCTTTGCCTAGCAGCACTTGAATCTCCACAGGCTAAAGGGTTTCTATGGGCACTAAATGCCTAGTGATGTCCAAAAAGACCCTTCCTTTGCACATACAAGTTACCTGTGCTTTGTATTAGGATTAGCCTAATCCTAAAAAAGGCATTTGTTTCTCCAAAACTCTTTGCAGTTATATCCTTTGGAAATTGAATTTGGAATTACGCGGGAGTGACGTCATCGCACCCCTGGCCACTCATGTAGCCGGAGGATGCGAACCCAGAAGGAAGATGGGGGAAGATGTCAGTGGTGACATTGCGGTGCGAGAGGGCTTCTTTCTAAGGTAAGTCTATCATAATATGCTAGCATGCGATACATACTAGCACATTATGAAATTGCTTTGCAGAGATTTTTTTGTTTGTAATCGCCTGCATTTTACTACCGCTTTAAGAAAGTGATCTTTTTGTTCCACCCAGGCTCTGCTGGGCATTCCCAGCAGAGCCTTTGCAAGTGTATAATCACCTGAAGGTAGCAGAATGTAACCCATGGTCTATGACTTTCTGTCCTGCCCTGTACTCCAAGATATGGAGTATACTCAAAAATCTAAATTCCCACTAAAACTCAATAAAAAACGTGTTGGAAAAAAAAAATCAAGAATCAAAATTACATTTTTTTTTTTTTTTGGATAAGGAAAGGTTAGAACTCAGCTCTTTATAAACCCTGTCTTACCCTATCCACGATGCAGGTTCCTGGAGAGAACCAAATTTTACCCATCACAGTGACCATCTGCAGGGTCAGGTTGCCATAGGAATGGACAACAGCCTTGAATTTCTGCAGCACTCTGTGGTCAACTACTCTTGTTGTACTGTATGCCAAGGTGCATGTTAAGTGCAGGATCCAGTGCTCGAAGTCGTACAGTTCCAGAGATCCACATCAAGGGTGACTGATCCAGAAACTGATCGTAAGCAATAGGCAGTTGGATCTTAACAGGAGTATCAGTTGAAGTCGGGAAGAAAGCTAAAGCAAGAAAAACTTTTCAATTTGATGAGCGGACCATCATCTAAGGACACTAGCAAAACTGGAGTTCCATGGTGTCGGTGGGGTTATAGGAGGGTGAGTTGGGGACGTTCCCAGCAAAGCCTTTGCCAGTGCACAATTACCTGAAGTTAGCACCATATAAGCCATTGCCTATGACCCTTTACCTTGCATTGTACTCCAAGATATGAAATCTACGTGGAATTAAAAATTCCTGTTTTGTGTTTTTTTTTTGTTTATAGGTTAAGCAAGGCTACAACTCAGCTTTCTATTAATGTGTGTGTCACAGTTGTGAAGTGAGGGGAAATCTCTTTGACAAAGCCCCGAATAGCAGTTAAAATGTGGCAAGGTTTCTAGTCATTCCACTCTCTATTCAAAACCTTTAAAAAACATAAATCTAATTTTGGCTGGACATACTTTTTAGGGGAACAGTATCTTAACCTGCCCTGACCAGTAGTCTAACTCTCTCCTGATCCATTGTTTGAACTTACTGAGACATTCCAGAATTGTTCAAATCCTTTCAGTTTCCACAGGGTTGGGCAACAATTATCTAATTTCTATGGGTCATAAAAGCATATATGCTTTATATGATAAAGTTGCTCAGCTACATAATCTGTAGTATTAACAAACAAAGTTTCTAAACTTTGATGGGAGAGATCAGGGATAGTATATTGCATGATTTTTTTTCTTTTCCGGCAGACTAGAAGTAGTACTAGAAATAAAGGTATAAATGACCCATGACAACCAATTTAATGTTTTGCATTTTATAACTTGTGCAAGCAAAGTGACCCTCACACCCTAGTTGTGATTGTCACTCTTCCTTGATATGTTTTCCAATTGACCCCATTTTCCCAGGAAACAAATTGCCTCTAATAACCTTTTTATGCTACCGGAGGTGTAACTCGTGGTCATTGTGACATTATGTTACAGGCCAGTTGGTCGTCTGTACTCTCTGTTCCTGTGTGATGAAGACAAAGCAGATCTGGCTTTTCTCGGCTCACATGGTCCCCCTGCTGGCTCGCCTATGCCTTGTTCCTATTGAGACCATCGTCGTCATTAACAAGTTTGCCATGATTTTCACTGGACTCGAAGTGCTGTACTTTTTGGCATCCAACCTGCTGGTGCCTTTTAACCTTGCTAAGTCAGCATACAGGGAGCTGGTTCAGGTAAAATGTTTTGAATAAATGCTGAGGATCTATAAATATGAATGTCTGCGTTGACATGTTGCAGTATTGTTCTACAGGTGTGTGGATATTTTTCAAAAATGTATTTGTCCAAGGGACTAATTCAGGGTCCCAATCAACGTGTCAACACCCTCATGACAATCTACTTGTCCAGATAAAAAAATAATTTTAACCAAAACCGTATTTAAATAAGGTGAAGGGTTGATGTTTTTTATTAGGCAGAGGTGCTTTCAGGAATGTCTGGGGCTTTTAAAAACTAAAGGGGCTTTATAGCGACTTAAACTTTTAATGTTTTTAACATTGCCCTGTTTATCTCTTATTCACCTCCCTTTCTGTCTCCAGAACCACACCCAGGGACTAGCAGGGAGGAGCGAGACCTTGCAGTGTGATGAACACCTATCCGGTGTCTGCTCCGTTAACCACTTTAAGACCAGGCTTTCTTCTAACACTTTTGCTTTGCAAATTAAAATCTGTATTTTTGCTAGAAAATTACTTAGAACCCCCAAACATTATATAGTCTTTTTAGCAGAGACCCTAGAGAATAAAATGTCCGTCGATACAATTTTTTATGTCACTGTATTTGCGCAGCGGTTTTTCAAACGCATTTTTTTTATTTTTGGCAAAATATATACTTTAATAAATTTTAATGCAAAAGTACACAATGTATAACCCAGTTTTTCAATAAAATATGATGTTACGCTGAAAAAATGGAGACCTAACATGTTACGCTTTAAAATTGTGCACTCGTGGAACGGTGACAAACTACGATACCTAAAATTCTCCATAGGTGACACTTAAAAAAAATTTACAGATTACCAGTTTAGAGTTACAGAGGAGGTCTAGAGCTTGAATTATTGCTGTCGCTATAATGTTTGCGGTGATACCACACGTGTGGTACGACCTCAGTTTACGCATGCATGCTAGAGCTGCACGATTAATCGTATTAAGATCGCGATCTCGATCTACCCCCCCTGCGATCTCCATTGGGCATTACCGCGATTTTCAGTGCAGTTAATGGGGTCCGACTTGGGGGGCGAATCAGCGCGACTCGACAGTAATAAAAGTGCCTGAAGCCTTTTGAAGTCGAGGGACTTGAGTCTCAGGGGAGAGAGCCAAGTCTGGGCAGACAGCCAACTTCTGAGTCATCATTGATAAGAGAGATACTTCAAAGGCATTGAACTCTGAGTGAACTCCCCTTGTATGGATGTTTGGTTTAACCATTTAAAGACTAAATTTTTCCTGACACTTGCTGTTTACAAATAAAAATACATTATTTTGTGCTAGAAAATTACTTAGAACCCCCAAACATTATATATTTTTTTTAGCAGAGACCCTAGAGAATAAGACGGTGGTTGTTGCAATATTTTATGCCACACGCTGTTTGCGCAGCAGACTTTTAAACGCAATTTTTTTGAAAAATTACCCCTTTCAAAAACCTAAACAGTGCTCTTAGCCCAATTTTTTTATATATTTAATATATTACGCCGCGAGAATCATGAGAGAATCGTGATCTTTATTCTGAGCAAAAAAATTGTGATTCTCATTTTGGCCAGAATCGTGCAGCTCTAATGCATGCGCAACCTACATATGAATTTGCCTCTGCGCGAGAAAAAGGGGGTGCTTCTAAAAGATTTTTTTATTTTGAACTGTCCATTAAATTTTTTTAAAATTTTTTTTAAGCACTTTAATTTCTATCACAATAAATGTAAACGTCCCTTGTGAATAACCATAAAGCATGACAGGTCCTTTTTATGAATACATCTGAGGTCGTTAAGACCCCAGATCTCTGCTATACCCTTGAAAGCATCAGATCAAAAAAAAAACTCTATGGCTAGCCTTGCAAACTGCCAGATTGTTTCTCAGGCTTACCATTATCATCAGCTAGCCGAGGAAACAATCCAGCGGTTCGCGCTGGCGACCCCTCCCGCTGCTTCTAAAATCGACCTAGCATCTGCTTAGATTGCTTTTAGTGAAAAGGATCTTCAGCTGAAAATAAAGTAAACCCTGCTGCTTGCCCGTAGCAGGGCTAAATGTAAAAAAAAAACATATGCTCAGCGCCCGGAATTGCATGTCCTGGGTGTCAGGCAATATGATTTGCGCATCCCTGGACAAACGTGCACTTTGTACACATTATCAAGGTCTCTAAATGGTTACTCTGAGAGAGTCTGGTACAGGGCAAGACATTTAAAGATTGGTTGCAGTGATTCTCAGTCCTAATTCTCAGTGGTATTCAGTATTGCATACTTTGTGATCCTCAAAGTAAAAGCACGGCTTTATTACAGTTTTAAAAATACAAATTATTTTACTGCAGATTCTTTGAATACGTGTAAAAAACATGCACTGCTGGTGACTACAGAAGCTTGGACTAGAAAAACACTTTTGTTTTGTTTTTTTTTTTTTTTGATAATTTTTATAATTTTTCAACAAGGCACTGTCCATATACATTGTACCGGCAAATGATGTGGACTATCAATTGAGCAAATATGGCATCCCTGGAGAAGGCCTAAAGTCAGCTTTTTGTTTAATTTGTATGGAGTATCATCCATGCTGTCCTAGCTTAATCAGGTATTTTATGCTGTTTACTATTACACTGTGTGCACAATTACTAGTCAAGATGTATTTTTGAGGATTAATATCATAATTGAACAACTACAGTGCTCTTGATCAATCCAAAATGTTAATAAACCTCAAACCTGAGTATTTAAGAAAGTAAAAGTGAGGTTTCCTTTCCTTACCTTGGACATGTCTTTGAGCACTGAACACATTGTACTTCTGGCCACTCCAGGTAGGTTGCAGTTCTGGAATATGACAGCACTGGAGGATAATGGGTTCCTGGTAGCTTCACGTTTGTTTCTTCCCAAATCTTTGGCAATTAATTTTTTCTCAACATGTATCTTGCGACCCTGTTGACTATTTGCATCAAAACGTTTGATCGTTCTGTGATCACACCACAATAGCTTAGCAATTTCAAGAGTCCTGCATCCCTCTGAAAGACTTTTTACAATTTTTGGCTTTTCAGAGTCAGTTACATTTTTTTTTTTTTGGCCCATTTTTGAGGAAAAGCAGCTGCTCAATAATTATGCACACTTTGATGTAGGGTGTTGATCTCCTTAAGCCACACCCTTCCTCATTACACAAACACACATCACCTGATATGCTTAAAGTGGTTGTCAGCTCATGACAACCACTTTAAACTACAGATAAGCCTATATTAAGGCTTACCTGTAGATCCCGGGAATATCTCCTAAACTTGCACCGTTTAGGAGATATTCCCTGTATCTGCAAGTTCCGACATCATCGGCACATGCGCAATAAAGAATCGCCCCCCGGGGTGGCCCAGGGTGCCGTTTCTTCCGTGACGTCAGCGCAGCTCTGTCAGTCACAGCGCTGGAGCCCGCGCTGTGATTGGCCGGAGCCACGGACCAGGAAGCAGCATGTTGCCTGTCACAGAGATGGGCAGAGACTGCTGCATCAGCTTCATTCCAAGGTAAGCATTTCATAATGAGCTAGTATGTTTGTTTGTTTTTTTGGGTGGGGGAGCGGAGAGTTGACAACCACTTTAAATCCAATAAGCATTCAAGTTTATACAGCTTGGAGTTGGACACTATGCATAAAAGTGATGATTTGGTCAAAATACTCACTTGCCTAATTGTGCACACAATGTAGATGCTTTAGGCACTTTCCCAGTTTTGAATTTTGTTCTTGGGAACATGCAATGGCAAGAGGGAGCTGACTGAGAGAGTCAGGAATGCAGATAATCTGTTCAAACCCATGTGTACAGAGCTACTGCAGCCTCAGTATAATCCAAATACAGATTTCAATAAAGTGATTAACGTAAATCTGTAGTCAGTCTAACAGCAGTATACTGTCAACTGAATTCCAATTTCTCTTTCCAGAAAGCCCATAAAACCCAGTTGGGTTTATTATGTAAATATCAATGTCTGATAGTAATGTGGCACTTGGGTTCTTCTCCTGCTCCATGACACTTGGCCATTGAGGCTGCTCATTGCAGTTAGCGACCAAAAGCAGGGCATAGTAGGAGGCAGGTGACAGCACAGACCTCTAGCCAAAGTCAGTGTTTCCATAAGGATGGGTCCACACTTTTGCAATCCATTGCAGTTAGTTAACATGCATTGTATTGCTAGTAAAAATGTCTGTAAACTAAAAAGAAAATATTAGCATACATTTGGTGATCTATGTGCCCTTTGTTTTATTCTATAGGGTTTCAGTAAGAATAAAATGCCTGGTTATCTTGCCAGTTATTTCCACTTCCTTATTTTAGGAGGCTTCTATCTGCAGAAGGTCCAGTCTGTGCAGAATTGCCACCACAGCATGCATGCTCCCCTTCTTTCCATGCTTTGTCCCATTGTTTTCTCAGCCATCTACCAAATGCAGAAGTGCTTGCCGGGGTGCTTACAAAAAATGAAATGATTGACAGCGGCTTTTTTCCCCAGGGAGCATCACTGCCATAATTGAACATTGCAGAAATTTATACCTGGTACAAAAAAAAATACTAGAGGTGCAGGCCAACACATAGGAGAGCCTGTTGTAGAATTCAAATGACTGTTTACTGTTGTTAGATTAAATACAAGTACACTTTAAAGACCTCAGTGTGGGATTATTTTTATAATGGCTCACAGCTTCATTTGCTCCAACAAAATATATATCACAAAGTTGTGGTTTTGGCACTTTTGAATGATTTAAATACCACTTGGCATAAACTGTATTTCCAATTAAAAATAAAATCCTGTTCAAGCTTTTGATCCAGTTAGAATGGTTAAAGTATTCTCTGTCATCGTGGATGTATTCTTTTTGTGAACCTCACTTTTTTCTCTTTCTTTTTACATTGCAGGTGGTAGAAGTGTATGGTCTTCTGGCCCTGGGGATGTCACTGTGGAATCAGCTTGTGGTCCCAGTTCTATTTATGGTTTTCTGGTTGGTCCTCTTTGCTCTTCAGATCTACACATACTTCAGCACACGCGACCAGCCTACCTCTCGGGAGAGGCTCCTCTTCCTCTTTCTTACAAGGTATGTTTCAGTAAATAGACAAACTAAACTCTTTTGGTGAAAAGAAAAACTATTTAAGAATGTGCTTTAAAAAAAACATATCAATTGTTTGTGACAAAAAATGGCATCCTGTTAGTGTTTATATCTGCTTTGATTAAATGTTTAGCAGCACTCTACAGAAAACGGTTTCATCTTCATTCTGACTTAACTATAAACATCTGGCAGCGAGGGGTTGGGGAAGCCTAAACATTGCTGAGGTTAAGCGTGATTCTCTCATATTCATCACCCAAGATGATTGCTAATAACTTGCTTTGTATATTGGTTGCTAGGGTGCGTCCGATGCAAAGCAGATAACATGGGTGACCTGTCAGGCGTAGACCTTAAATACCAATCTGGCATGTTAGTCAGCATTTTAATATTCATTGGCTTGGAAAGCTTATCACATTCCAGAGATAGTGTGGACATGAAGTGTGTGTCTATGTGAACAGATGAGAGATGGCCATCTAACACTTCAGAATTAACATTTTTTATTAAAAGACTTTGTTGGTCATCTGAGTGCTGTTAAATTTTGCTTAATTTAAAAATAGTTTGAGTAGTTCCTATATATATATATATCTACACACCCCTGTTAAAATGTCAGGTTTCTGTAATGTAAAAAAAATGAGACAAAGATAAATCATTTCAGAACTTTTTCCACCTTTAATGTGACCTATAAACTGTACAACTCAGTTGAACAACAAACTGAAATCTTTTAGGTGGAGGGAAGTAAAAAATAAAATATGATTGCATAGGTGTGTGTACACCCTTAAACTAATACTTTGTTGAAGCACTTTTTGATTTTATTACAGCACTCAGTCTTTTTGGGTATGCGTCTATCAGCATGGCACATCTTGACTTGGCAATATTTGCCCACTCTTCTTTGCAAAAACACTCCAAATCTGTCAAATTGCGAGGGCATCTCCTGTGCAAGGCCCTCTTCAGATCACCCCACAGATTTGAATCGGATTCAGGTCTGGGCTTTGGCTGGGCAATTTCAAAACTTTAATCTTCTTCTGGTGAAGCCATTCCTTGGTTGATTTGGATGTATGTTTTGGGTCGTTCTCCTGCTGAAAGATGAAGTTCCTCTTCATGTTCAGCTTTCTAGCAGAAGCCTGAAGGTTTTGTGCCAATATTGACTGGTATTTGGAACTGTTCCTAATTCCCTCTACCTTGAGTAAGGCCCCTGTTCCAGCTGAAGAAAAACTGCCCCAAAGCAAGATGCTGCCACCTCCATGCTTCACTGTGGGTATGATATATTCCTGCAGCTCCTTTAATGTTGCTGTAGGCCTCTTGGCAGCCTCCTTGACCAGTTTTCTTCTTGTCTTTTCATCAATTTTGGAGGGAAGTCCAGTTCTTGGTGATGTCACTGTTGTGCCATATTTTCTCCACTTGATGACTGTCTTCACTATGTTCCATATCTAATGTCTTGGAAATTCTTTTGTACCCTTCTCCTGACTGATACCTTTTAACAATGAGATCCCTCTGATGCTTTGCAAGCTCTCTGCAGACCATGGCTTTTGCTGTAGGATGCGACTAAGAAAATGTCAGGAAAGACCTATTAGAACAGCTGAACTTTATTTTGGGTTAATCAGAGGCACTTTAAATGATGGCAGGTGTGTACTGACTCCTATTTAACATGAGTTTAAATGTGATTGCTTAATTCTGAACACAGCTACATACCCAGTTATAAGAGGGTGTGCACACTTATGTAACCACATTATTTTAGTTTTTTATATTTACCCCCCCTAAAAAAATTCAGTTTGTTTTTCAATTGAGTTGTACAGTTTATAGGTCACATTAAAGGTGGAAAAAGTTCTGAAATGATTTATCTTTGTCATTTTTTTTTTTTTTACATCACAGAAACCTGACATAATTTAACAGGGGTGTTTAGACTTTTTATACCCACTGTGTGTATATGTATGTATGTGTGTGTGTGTGTGTGTGTGTATGTATATGTGTGTATATATATATATATATATATATATATATATATATATATATATATATATATATATATTATCACTATATTAACCATTGTCCATGATTGCTAGCCTGCTTTTCTCATGTGCACAGAAAGTAATTTGTTTGCTGAAATAGCTCCACCCAGGGGACAGTTTGCATATATTTGTTGTTTTTTTATCATTTAATCCAGGTACATAGTCATAGATGTATTTTATTCAACTAACAGATATTTGTATCGGTAAAGTGAAAACTCCAGTAAAAAAAAAAAATCAATTTTGATTGGGTGTGTAAAGTTCCAATTTAAAGGGCTCCTTTTTGTCCGGACCATCCAGGCATCTTATGTCCAAAGCAGGTTTATCCTTTCATTGCAAGCCTTGGACCCCAAAACCCTCCAAGCCCACCAGAAGCTCTCTTTATAATGAAGGGACACCCTCACTTTTCGTAAGTTGGGGTATGTCTGTTGGCTTTTACTCCAGTCTGGATCAAAGATGTCCCAGACCTTTGTGTCCAATCTGTCGTTTCTAGGGGCTGTAAAATGCAATTTGACCTGCCCCCTCCTCGATTCCTAACCTCCAATCTGTTAGCTTCCTCTCAAGGACAGGCAGATTTGTGGGCAGCCCTGTGTCAACTTCAGGCACAAGGAGTGTAATCACATTTTTTTCTGGAGTTGCACTTTATTCAGTTCTAATCCCCATAAGGCCCATTAGGCTGCGACAGAGAGGGGACACTAGTGAGCCAGTCAGGGCTCTAACAATGTCCTCAGTATAAAACAATAAACCTGTGTACAGTAATGAAGTACAGATAGATGATATCGGCATTCTGCTTCTCCTTCATTGTCCAGTTACAGGATGAGGCTAGTCCTGGGTCAGGCTGCATTATTTAAATGCTTTATAGTCTACAGAGAAGTCCAGCACCTGGCTGTACCACCTGGAAAGGGTTCCGGGATTTTACAGCTCAATTTTCAATTGTGTATCTATCTGTGTGCTGAAGTTTCGCTAGATTTGGGTTCCTCGTCTTTCCCAGGTCCTTGCTATCTATCTCTCACCTAGGAGTTGATGTGGAAGTCAGAATGTAAGTTAATCATTTTGCTGCCGGAGCAATTTTTTTTGCACACATTAAAATGTGCACCCCCCCCAAAAAAAGAAAAAAATATATATATTAGAGCTGCATGATTCTGGCCAAAATGAGAATCACAATTTTTTTGCTTAGAATAAAGATCACGATTCTCTTGCGAGTCTCGCAGCGTAACATCTTACACATACAAAAAAATTGGGCTAACAGCACTGTTTATTTATTTTTTTTGAAAGGGTAATTTTTCCAAAAAAAAAATTGCGTTGAAAGACCACTGCGCAAATACCGTGTGACATAAAATATTGCAACAACCGCCATGTTGTTGTCTAGGGTCTCTGCTAAAAAAAAATATATAATGTTTGGGGGTTCTAAGTAATTTTCTAGCAAAAAATACTGGATTTTTATTTGTAAGCAGCAAATCAGAAAAGATTTAGTCTTTAAATGGTTAAACCAAACATCTTCTATACACGGGAGTTCATTCCTTTGAAGTAATTACATTGCATCTCTTTTAGCTTCTTTTATTAGCAGTGACTTAAGAACTTAGCTCTCTGCCCAGACTTGGCAGTCTGCCCATAGACTCAAGTCGCTCCGACTTAGAAAAGACTTCAGACGACTTGCATTGACTTTTATTACAGTCAAGTCGCGCTGAGTCGCCCCGCAAGTAGGACTCCATTAACTGCACTGAAAATCGTGGTAATGCCTGAAGGAGATCGCAGGGGTGGTGGATCGAGATTCCGGTGGGGGGGGGGGGTGAATCGAGATCGCAATTTTATTACGATTAATTGTGCAGCTCTAATATATATATATAATCTCAGAAAAGTGAGTACACCCCTCACATTTTTGTAAATATTTTATTATTAATCTTTTCATGTGACAACACTGAAGAAATTACACTTTGCTACAATGTAAAGTAGTGAGTGTACAGCTTGTATAACAGGGTAAATCTGCTGTCCCCTCAAAATAACTCAACACACAGCCATTAATGTCTAAACCGCTGGCAACAAAAGTGATGTCCAAATTGGGCCCGAAGTGTCAAGGTTTTGTGTGGACACCGTTATTTTCCAGCACTGCCTTAACCCTCTTGGACATGGAGTTCACCAGAGCTTCACAGGTTGCCACTAGAGTCCTCTTCCACTCCTCCAAGACGACATCACGGAGCTGGTGGATGTTAGAGACCTTATGCTCCTCCACCTTCCATTTGAGGATGCCACACAGATGCTCAATAGGGTTTAGGTCTGGAGACATGCTTGGCCAGTTGATCACCTTTACCCTCAGCTTGTTTAGCAAGGCAGTGGTTGTCTTGGAGGAGTGTTTGGGGTTGTTATGTTGGAATACTGCCCTGGGACCCAGTCTCCGAAGGGAGGGGATCATGCTCTGCTTCAGTATGTCACAGTACATGTTGGCATTCATGGTTCCCCCAATGAACTGTAGCTCCCCAGTGCCGGCAGCACTCATGCAGCCCCAGAACATGACACTCCCACCACAATGCTTGACTGTAGGCAAGACACACTTGTCTTTGTACTGCTCACCTGGTTGCCGCCACACACGCTTGACACCATCTGAACCAAATAAGTTTATCTTGGTCTCATCAGACCACAGGATATGGTTCTAGTAATCCATGTCCTTAGTCTGCTTGTCTTCAGCAAACTGTTTGCAGGCTTTCTTGCGCATCATCTTTAGAAGAGGCTTCCTTCTGGGATGACAACCATGCAGACCAATTTGATGCAGGGTTCGGCGTATGGTCTGAGCACTGACAGGCTGACCCAAAACCCCCCACCCCTTCAACCTCTGCAGCAATGCTGGCAGCACTTATACGTCTATTTCCCTAAGACAACCTCTGCATATGACACTCAGCACGTGCACGACACTCAACTTCTTTGGTCGATCATGGCGAGGCCTGTTCTGAGTGGAACCTGTCTTGTCGCTGTATGGTCTTGGCCACCATGCTGCAGCTCAATTTCAGGGTCTTGGGAATATTCTTATAGCCTAGGCCATCTTTAGGTAGAGCAACAATTCTTTTTTTCAGATCCTCAGAGTTCTTTGCCGTGAGGTGCCATGTTGAACTTCTAGTGACCAGTATGAGAGAGTGAGAGCGATAACACCAAATTTAACACACCTGCTCCCCATTCACACCTGAGACCTTGTAACACTAACGAGTCATGTGACATCGGGGAGGGAAAATGTCTGATTGTGCCAAATTTGGACATTTTCACTTAGGGGTGTACTCACTTTTGTTGCCAGCAGTTGAGACATTAATGGCTGTGTGTTGAGTTATTTTGAGTGTTATTTACACTGTTATACAAGCTATACACTCACTACTTTACATTGTAGCAAAGTGTCATTTTCTCAGTGTTGTCACATGAAAAGATAGAATAAAATATTTACAAAAATGTGAGGGGTGCACTCACTTTTGTGAGATGGTGTGTGTGTATATGTATATATATATATATATATATATATATATTTGTATACTTGCAGAAACTCTAGTATAAATAGGTATTAGTTGCACGTTTTAATGCCACACAATATTTGTGCAACAGTTTATCAAATTATTCTCAAATTTTAAAAGATATTATTGTTTAGCGTAATTATATATCAAACATGTCATGCCCAAAAGTTTCTGCACCCGCAAAACCACGAAAAAATATGGTTTATATTTTACTGTAAATATTGGCCCTAGAATGATTCCTCTCACTCCAGCGTGTGCAGCGTTATTGAATATGTGTTGCACAATTATTATTTACACATGCGTGCACACGCTGCACCCTAGCAATTACTGATATATGAACAACCTAAACTGCCTTTAATATGGCACTATCTAATAAAATAGATGGTTTATAAGTAGTTTTCACTTTTAATAACACTTTTCAGTTTGCTGAGGATAAATGGTTAACTGAGCAAAAAGCAAAATGTTCCGAAGGAAGAGACAAGATGTATAAACTGGAAGAAGAAAAACAGATCATTCTGGAGTTATTGGTTTTCATGTGCAGTCAGTAGAATATTTTGCTCTTGATTGATCACATCATGAGTTATCTTCCTTCATATTTTTTTCCTGGAAAGCTCGCCCACCACCCAGGGGCCACATCACACATGTTCTTATCTGGCAGTTCCCTCTCATTCAATCATCATGATGGATGCCAAACTTTATTACCAAGTGTTTGGGGGTGTCCTGCTTCAAAGCTGGTAAACATCATCGTTTTCTATGTATTCTATGCGCTACGTGACCAGCTTACCGTGAGAAGACCAGAAAGATTTTAGAAGCAGTGTTCACATGCTCTTCAAGTTGGCAGTTGCCAAGTGCTTGAAGGCCAACTGAACTTTAAGTTTAAATCTGCTAAATACATTCTAGGTGCATAAAACAAAAGGTGTGCAAAGTCTTAC
>BLSH010452701.1:661100-671449 GCA_018402905.1 Glandirana rugosa
CTCCGTCTCAGGTCGGCTGTGTCGTACGGTGTGTGGTGTTGTGTGTGGTTTTTGGGGTCGGGGTTGTTGGAGTTCACATCTCCAGCTGTCTATACCCAAAAAGAGACCGGCTACGGCTATAAATCTTTAGCCTCACCGTCTACCGGCTATAACCTACGGCTAAAGGCACTGGTATATGGCTGTATTGAAAGGGCTCTTAAGTGAACCATATACATACAAGAATAAGCACAATTAACTTATATTTTATGAGATGAAGCCGGAAAAAAAAAAAAAATTGGCCTAACATATCGGCCCCAAAAAATCGGCATCCAATATCGGCCATCTGCCACTCCGATTTCTAAATATCGGCATCGGCCAGAGAAAAACCCATATCTGTCGACCTCTACACTTGAGGTTGTTGGGGCTGGGGTTTTTGGTGTGTGTTGTGGTGTGTGGCATGCTGTGTCGGCTGGACTCTGCCTCCAGTGGCGCACGCTGGGAGGAGAGGTGGGCCATGGTGCGCACGGATTGGCTGGTGCCGAGGGGGGGCGGGGGCCTTTCCGCGCAGCAGTGTGTGTATTCTGGAGGAGTGGGTGCCGGTGTGTGGAGAAGAAGAGAGAAACTTTGGCTCTGCTGCAGGTAAGCAGCAGAGCTGTTTTTTTTTTTTTTTTATTTATTTGAAAAAAAGTACAGTACAGTATGACTGAAGACCAAAATAGTACCAGTACAAAACTTTTGCGTCTGAGAATAGCATCAGCAACATAGTCATTAACATTGCGACACTTAAAAATTGATGAACAAAGATGAGTTACACAGCATAATACCAGTGGAGATATTCTACTCTCTGGTAGGGAGATTCCTTGATATCCAGTGACACTGCCTAAACAGATGTGGGTACAGAGGGGGAATCGGGGCTCCTATCCAAAAACACCACCCATACAACCTACATACACTTGGTAGGAATATCAGGTGAGAGTCCAGGGGGAACCACACTTTTTCTAACTTCCAAGGACGCCCCCAATTTGAGTATGTTATTTTATACAGAGGAAGAGCCGCGTTCACCATATTCTCCCAAGTAGTCACATCAGGTGGGTTTGAGGAAACCCATTTTAGCAATATTACCTTTTTTGCATAATACAGGAGGTATGATATGAGAAGCTTGGAGTGGTGAGAACGCTGCTCATCGTCTGGGAATCCCAGTAAGGCTAGAGAAGGGGTGGGAGTTAAGTTAATTTACAGTCTAAGATTTATTTCAGCAAAAATGGCCTGCCAATATGACACAACAGAGGGGCATTCCCAGAACATATGCATGTATGAGCCTGGTTGGAGTTTACATCTAGGACAGATGGGGTCTCGGTCAGGGAACATCCTTTGAAGCCTCAAGGGGGTATAATACACCCAGTGGAGAAATTTGACTTGAATTCATTTGCCCTTAGAGGAAATGACAAGTCTAGGACCCTGCTCCAAACAATCCCCCCACTCCTCCCTGTCTAAAAAGGGAATATCGCCCTGCCAGTATTTCCACAGTTTTTCCATTTTAGCTGACTCTGTACAGAGGAGAGTTCCCCAGGGGTCAAGAGTTCCTCTATACGATAGAAGTTTAAGGGTAGGAAACTGAGCCCTTGCTGCATGACGCAGCTGAAAATACCGGAACTGTATCCAACCCCCGCAGGCAGTATCTCTGAGACAGTTGTTAAAAAATCAATAGGGCGCCAGTAGGCATAATATCCCCCACTGTTCTAACCCTGTAACGTGCCCATTGCTGAGGGTCAGGGACACTAAGAAAATGGGAGAGGCCAGGGTTACCCCACAGGGGTTGGGCAGGTGACATCTGGCCTGGTCTAAGGAAACGTTGCGTCGCAGCCCTCCATATGATCCATGTGGTACGCACTGGTCCAGGTATAGAAGGGTAAGCTTGCATTCCACTATAAATATAAGTTAGAAAGATCCATTAAGGATCCTAGGAAAACTGCCTCCAAACAAGTGGTCACATTGGATCTGGAGCTCTGGAACCACCAATATGCAGATACCAAAACTGCCGCCCAAAAATAAACACAAGAGTTAGGTAGTGCCAGGCCCCCCAACCTCTGTGGCAGGGCTAGGGTAGATCTGGCCAGACGGGGAGTGGCCCCATTCCAAATGAAGGAGCTCAGACAACTATCTATCTCCCTAAAGAAGGTGGCAGGGACCGAGACTGGGCAATTGCGAAATACATAGGTTAAGCCTGGGGGAAGCATCATTTTGACCAGATTTATGCGGCCTAACAGATTCAGGGGAAGCTCAGCCCACGATGAGCAACTCGTTTTATGCGAAATTGATAGCGGTTGGAGGTTTTTGTCAAACAAGTCCGATGCTCGCCTGGTCACCTGTATTCCCAAATATCTCAATTCCTCCACCCATCGTAACGGAGTGGGGGAGCCCAAGCCAACTGCTCGTTCATCAATTGGGAAAAGGGTAGATTTAGACCAATTGATCCTTATACCAGAGAATGAGCCAAACTTAAACTAAAATCCGCAGGGCTACTAAAAGCGACTGACCCACATCATTAAGGTAAAGCAGAGCATCGTCCGCATACAAGGACAATTTCTCCTCCAAGCATCCCACCCGCAAGGCACTGACCTCGGAACATTTCCTGATTGAAATAGCCAGGGATTCCAGGACCAGAGCAAACAAGGAGGGAGACCAGGGGCAACCCTGTCGCATACCTCCTATAGAGAGCGAAAGTTTACGACAACTGATTGTTAGTGCGGACCTGCGCTCTGGGGGCTCTGTAGAGTAGCTGGATCCAATAGAGGTATTTAGGGCCAAAACCATAGCGCCTCCTGATCTCCCAGAGATACACCGACTTCACCGAGTCAAACGCCTTTTTAGCGTCCAGGTTGTCATGGGATATGGACAAATTAAGAAAAAGGCGCCGTAAGTTAATGTCTGTTCTTTTGCCCGGCATGAACCCAATCTGATCAATATGAATCAGATCCTCTATAACAGTGGAAAGGCGGTTGGCCAAGACCTTCGCCAAAATCTTTGCATCAACATTTAAAAGCGAGATCGGCCTATATGAGGCACAGTCCTGAGTGTCCTTGCGGGGTGTATAGATTAAGACAATAACCGCCTCTTCTAGGGATTCAGGGAGAGTGTCGAAATAACTCAGAACAGGGCTGTAAGTTTAGGGGCTACAAATTCAGCAAAGTTAGAATAGAATTCTGTAGGGAGACCATCAGATCCAGGGGTCTTACCCGCCTGCCATTGCCTTATAGCAATTTGTACCTCTAACAGTACGATAACAGTGAAGAAACGGCACGGAGGCCGTTTCTTCACTGCGCATGTGCCGAAATGACGTCGGCATTAGCAGTACACTGCATATCTCCTGAACCGTGCAAGTTTGGGAGATATGCAGGACACCTACAGGTAAGCCTTATTATAGGCTTACCTGTAAGTTAAAGTGGTTGTCACAAGTTGACAACCGCTTTAATTTAAAACGTGTATGCAAGTATGTATAAAAGGGCCAGTAACTATATGGCATATGCCATTAGAAGCGAGCAAACCGATCAGGATGAGAGATATGCGACGCCAACAGCAAAAATCAGCACAATTTGAGAGAAGTGCGACTTTAGACTAAAGTACAGGTCATAAAAAAGAACATAAAGCACAAAGTGCACCAAAACAAAAGATAATGAAAACAAAACAGTACATTGCTCCCAACCCCAGAGAGCAAAACAACCCTCCTTCTCCCCGCAACCCCATCCTAAACATGGAGAGCATAATACCCCAAACAACAGACAACCCGTCTGTTAAGTCAAGGAAAAGGTAGAGGGCTCACAAACTGGGCACTGGTAGCACAGTAGAGATGCTGGCAACCAGGTAATCGGCATTTAAACATGCTCAGGATAGTAGTAGTTCTCCAGAGGGGGGCAGCCAGTAATTCAGTGACCGGTATCAGTGGGATTAGTAGGACAATTCGCTCCCAGAAACTGAAAAGGATACCCTTTGAGGGAAACAAACTAGTCTATTGCTGAAGCTATCACCTGCAAGCAGGGGCTCAATACTTAGAACAGTTAGGAATCATGGAATGTATAGGCATAACAATGCCAGTGGATAGGAGCACCCCCTAACCGACAACATAGTGCAACAACAGAGGGGCTCCATATCACAAGGTAATCAGGCATCCAAGCAACAGTAAAAAGGTAGGATACTTCTCCAGTCCCTCCGATCAGCGGTGAGGCGGCAGGGTCTCAATCCAGGAGGTAGCCTCACGCGGGGAGGTGAAGAAACGGACCGTTTCTCCAGCTGGACCCGGAGACGAGCAGGAAACCTAACACTGTACCGAATATTGCGGGCCCGCATCGCCACCTTCACTGGATCAAAGCATTTCCTGAGCTTCTGTGTTTCAATGGAATAATCCGGGAAAATTAGCAGTTTACTGTTTTGATAGCGCACTTCTCCCTGTATTCTAGCTGCACAAAGTACCTCATCTCTATCCCAAAAGTTGTGAACTTTTAGAATAAAGGTACGTGGGAGACACCCCCAGAGACCCAGGCGGAACACAGTGTGCTCTTTCCACAGTGTAGAATGGGAAGAATTGGGCATTTGGTAGCAATGTGTGCAGCAGGTCTTCCACAAACACCATGGGGTTAGAACCTCCTGCTAACCCCACAATACGGAGATTATTCCTTCTGTTCTGGTTCTCCGCATCATCCACCTTATATTCCAAGGCTTTGAGCTTAGTCTGTATGGTGCAGAGAGCAGAGGAGTGCTCAGAGACTGTGTCCTCAGTGAGGCCTACACGCTGCTCCACCTGACACTCAGGAGCGGAGTTTGTCAATGTCCTGCCTCATGAAACCCATCTCGCGCTGCACTGCCTTAATCTTAGTAGTGAGTGTGGATTGACAAGTGGCAATTGCTGACATTTCTGCCACAAAGCTCAGTGGGGAAGAGGAGACCTCCAGTCTGTCTGTGCCGCCCCGTGGTGTGAGGCTCCACACAGGCCGCAGGAGATGGGGATTGTACCTCCTCGGGCGGTGGAAACTGGACCTGTTTACCTTTACCTGGGTACCTCTTGGATGAGCGGCGTCTCTTCTGCTGGAAAATCCACTAATATCCAGGTAAAATAGCGCCCAGGAGACGGATGATAGCAGGGTTAGCCAGCAAAGCTCCAGAATATGCAGCCACTCAGGTTGCCATTTTTGATACGCCGCTCGTGTTTGTTTTTAGATGTTGGAGCTAGATCAGCTGTCCTGTGCCTGGAGCTGCATATCCAAGGCATCGGGCAATGGGTCGCGCCAATATACACACCCTGCCCTCCTCTGTATACATACTGGGTCTGGTTCGCCCTAACTATATACACCCTGCCCCCCCCTCTCCTCTGCTGTATACACCCTGGGTCTTGTCCCCCCCCCCATATACACCCTGCCCCCTCCTCCTCTGTATACACCCTGGGTCTGGTTTCCCCCCTCACATACACCCTGGGTCTGGTTCCCCCCCCCCCCCATATACACTCTGCCCCCTCCTCTGTATACACACTGGGTCTGCCCCCCTCTATATACACCCTGCCCCCTCCTCTGTATACACACTGGGCCTGCCCCTCCTATATACACCCTGCCCCCCTTCTCCATATACACACAGAGCGTGCCCCCCCTCTATATACATTTGCCCCTTCTCCCTCTCTGTATACACACTGGTCCTGTTGTCCTCCATATACACACCGGGTCTGGTGCTCCTCTGTTGCATTTGATTTGGGTGCCAAAACCAATGTAGGAGCGCATCTGTCCCAGATCGTCTGTGCTCCTGTGTGAGAGGAGCAGAGTAGAGCAGCTCATCGGGGCACAGCGGAGCCCAGGCAGCTCCCCCACTCCATGCACACCTCCACAGCGTGGTTGTACTGCCAATCCACCCGCTCCGTCAGGTGGAGGCTACACAGATCCCTCCTGCGCAGTGTAGGTGAGCTTTGGGAGAGGAAGGTCAGCTTCCGGCTCGGGCATGGCGGGCTGCAGTAGAAGAGCCAGCACAGCTCCATCAGAGAGGAGCACTTCATTCTCAGACCCTGCTCGGGCATTGAGGAGGAGGGGACAACGGCTGCCTGAGGAGAGGAGCCCACCCCCCAAACATTGGACCTACTGCCTGCTTCCTCTGAGACCAGCCAGGGGGGAGAAAAAGAACAGCTGCCTGTTGCTCGGAGCTACATGTCCGGGGGTGTCGGGCAATGGAAATTGCGGTGAGTGGGCTGAAGCCCAGGCGCTAGGAAGCTGTTTCTGGTCACGATGGCGACCTGGAGCCTGGGATTTGTCGAGCCCTGCTCTAACCCCTTACCTTAACAAAAAAATAAAATAATGAATAATAAAAAAAGAAATAAAAGCTGATGGAAAAATTTAAAAAGCTAAAGATGATGGTTTTCTCTATTGCATAATAAAAAAAATGCTGTATAAAATGTGCGCATTGTACATAAAAATGCGCCAAAAAGCTGGAAAAATCTCTAAACCGATTTCTTCCAGTTCCAAAATTCCGGATGGAATTAGCAAAATCTCATTCCTCCCCCCAGACGCGGGGACTTTCTTACATCAGCAGACATACAAGATGCCTCTGTACACACCCCAATCTTACCTCCACATCAACATTTTCTGCCATTGCCTGTGGGAGACCAGCACTACCATTTGAGCTGTCTTCTGCCCCTTGATTGTTCACAAAAAATGCTTGCCCCTCTTCTTACTATTCTGCAGATTCATATCACTGGGTGTGTAGTTGACCTTCTACTAAAGGACTGCTTTTGGCCAAAAGACTATTCCTATTCCTTTCGTTCAAACCTTTAACTAGGTAATCAACTCTCCAAAGTCTGCTGTCCACCCCTGCTACCGACTGAAGTACCAGGTCCAATCATGGACTTGGATCTATTCTTTCCTCCTTAAGGTCTCCTTAAAGTGGAATTTCACTCTCTCAATCAACATTGATTATTTGTAATCCTTATGCTGCTAGCATTAGTAAATGGATGGGAAACTATATCATATTTGCTTGTTTTAATTTTTTTTTTCAAATTTCTTCAGTTAGTACCTGGTTTCCATGCCTAGGCAAATGATGTCATACACCCCAGGAGTCTTCAGTAGAGGAGGAGGGGCTTTCTCAGCTAAGCACACCCTCTCCTGCTTGCATGCCTGAGCGAAGGGTGGATTCAAGGAAGTATATACTACTGCTGACTTTTAATAAACTTAACAATGAGTGGAACTCCGATTTAAGGATTTGTCCTATGTGGAAAAAAAAGTTAAACAAAAATGTAAAAAAGGAAACTTACACCCAAGCACATAAAATCCCACCCCCACATACACACACACACACCTACAAATGTAAATGCATGCATCGGAGGCGCCTGCACATGGAAAAGTCAATTGTGGTACACATTAAATGTTGCCGCGCACACCGGAGTTAGAGCAATAATTTTAGGAAATTGGAGGTGTACTTTTGGGACACCTCACGTATAAAGCTGCCTTCCTAGTTGCCATTACGTCAGGAATGTTTCTGATATGGCAGCCCTTTCCTGCAAGGAGCCTTTTCTTGTATTGCACAGGGACAAGGTAGTCCTGAGACCAAAACCTTCCTTTCTGCCCAAGGTCCTTTCCACCTGAATGGGGACATTGTCTTTCCTTCAGGTAATTCAAAATTCCCTAATGGCTTTTAATCTACATGGCAGGCAAGAATCATTGCTGGAGGGCTAACTGGTCCCCTGTACTGTCAGTATGCAGAACATGCTGGTTTCCTGCTGCTGGTACCGTACCGTTTGGTGTAAGGCATGTCTGTAAGACTGCCAGACTTGATAGCCCGGGCATTTATACAACTCTTTTTTGTGGCTCTTTCACAGCCTCTTCAGGAAAGTTCCCCCAAATTCCCTCTGCTATTAATCAGATGAATGTTCTTAGCAGTGAGACCGTTTTTCATTTTCCTCCCTTCATGGCTGGGTATTAAAAGTAGTGGTGCACCAAAATGAAAATTACGGTGCTGAAACAAACCAAAAATTCAGGATGCACTTGGCTGAAAACTGAAACTGACAGCTTAAATTTTCTTTTTTTTAACTACCTCCCGCCCATGCTATAGCCAAAAGACGGCTACAGCGCGGGCCTTAATTGCCGGGAGGGCGTCCATGTACGTCCTCCCAAGAACGCGCCGCCTGCACGCTCTGTGATCAGCGAGTCAATTCAGCTCGGCTGCTCATAGATCGGAGTAAGGGGCGGATCCCAGCCCCTTACCACTTGATCAGCTGTCAGCCAATGACAGCTGATCATGTGATGTAAACAAAAGATTGGCAATCTGCTTTTAAAAAACAAGCCGATCACTGGCTTCTATCAGAGGGAAGGGACATTGGTCCCAAACAGGGAGAGCCACTGCTGCTATGCAGTGCCTACCAGTGCCGCCTATCAATGCCCACCAGTGCTGCCAATCAGTGCCACCTATCAGTACTGCCTATCAGTGTCACCTATCAGTGCACATCAATGAAGGAGAAAAATTACCTGTTTTCAAAATTAACTATTCAAAAACTATGAATCATTTTATTTTCTTTCAAAATTTTTGGTGTTTTTTTTTTCATTTTTTAGCATAAAATAAAAAAATCCAGCAGTGCATTAACCAGTTCCCGACCACGTGCCGTGTTTTCACGGCGGCAGTCGGGATGCTGAGCGCGAATCGCCGTAAAAAGACAGTGATCTGCGAACAGCCGCTAGGGGGCGCGCGCACCCGCCGCACTCCTGAGGAGTGTGCCCGCGGCTTGGGCGGACCTGATGTCCGCCAGCGAGCCGTGATGAGCGACCACAGGGAAAGAACGGGGAACCGCTGATGTAAACACGGCGGTTCTACATTCTGTTAGTGCAGGCATGGGAGATCTACTGATCCCTGTCACTGGGATCAGTTAGATCTCTCATGCCCATGTTAGCCCAACCCCCCCACAGTAAGAACACACCCAGGGAACACAGTTAACCCCTAGCTCTCCCCCCCCAGGTTAACCCCTTCATTGCCAATGAAATTTATACAGTAATCAGTGGACATTTAAATTTCTGATCGCTGAATAAATGTCATTGGTCCCAAAAAAGTGTCAAAAATGTTCGACATGTCCGCTGCAATATCGCAGTACCGCTAAAAATCTCAGATCGCCGCCATTACTAGTAAAAAAAAAAAAAAAAACCCCAGAAATTAATTCTCATCATCCGTAAACGCGGCCACTTTTGCACAAACCAATCAATAAACGCCAATTGTGATTTTTTTTTTATCACAAATATGAGGAAGAATATAAATCGGCCAAAACCGGTGAAAAAAAATGTTTTTTTATATTTTTTTTTTTGGATTTGAATTTTAGCAAAAAGTAAGAAATTTGAGTTTTTTTGCAAAATGGTTGCTCTTCTTTTGTTTATAGCGGCGATCAGAAATGACGCAGATACCACCAAAAGAAAGCTCTATTTGTGGGAAAAAAAGGACGCAAATTTTGTTTGGGTGCAACGTCGCATGACCACGCAATTGTCAGTTAAAGCGACGCAGTGCTGAATCGCAAAAAGTGCTCTGTTCCTAAAGCTGGAAAACCTTCCAGTTGGTAAGTGGTTAAATACCACCAAAAGAAAGCTCTATTTGTGTGAATAAAATGATAAAAATGTAATTTGGATCCAGTGTTGCATGACCGTGCAATTGTCATTTAAAAAGTGACAGCGATGAAATCTGAAAATTGGCCTGGGCAAGAAGGGGATTTAAGTGCCCAGTAAGCAAGTGGTTAATTATCATGGCTGCCGATTTTGCATTGAAGTCAATGGGACGTGATTTTGCATTGACGCCAATGGGACGCAGCATGTCATTATCGGCACTTTTTTTTTTTCTATCGGCAAAGCACTGCTAACCCTTTTTTTTTCAGCCGATATCAGTGCATCACTTGTTTAACCAGTACAGGTCCGCGTTATTGACAAAAGACGTCAACAGCGCGGACCTGAAAATCCGGGGGCGTGCCCGCGGGTCGGGCGGACTCGATGTCCGCTCCTGACCCGCGATCGCCTTACAGAGCAGTAGAACGGGGAACCGCCGATGTAAACATGGCGGTTCCCCGTTCTGTGACAGGGGACATGACAGATCTACTGATCCCTGTCACTGGGATCAGTTAGATCTGTTATGTCCCGACCAGCCCATCCCCCCCACAGTTAGAACACACCCAGGGAACATTGTTAACCCCTTCACTGCCCCCTGCTGGTTAACCCCTTCACTGCCAATGACATTTATACAGTAATCAGTGGACATTTAAATTTCTGATCGCTGAATAAATGTCATTGGTCCCAAAAAAGTGTCAAAAATGACCGACATGTCCGCCCGGATATCAAAGTCCCGATAAAAATCGCAGATCACCGCCATTACTAGTAAAA
>BLSH010452701.1:707097-727973 GCA_018402905.1 Glandirana rugosa
CAGTTAGTGTCGTGGGACGTAGTACACTAATCGAATCGGTTAGTGTCGTACAGTTGTCATTCGTTCGACAGTACTTATCGGTAATACTGTCAATTGATAACTAGGATCACTCGGAGTGACAATATTCGTTTATTATCACATTTTTTTTAGGCAGATAGGAAGCTGCTCCCGGTCGGAACGCTGCAGGGAACGCTGGCTGCTGGAAAGGCGCGGAGCTCTGGTGTTAGGCGTCCATCACCGAGCCTCGCGCATGCGCACTCCCATTAATTTCTTTTTTCACTTTTTTTTCTTTTAATACACCCTGTCTTCAGAGTAATTCAGTGTCACCATAGTGACAATGTACTACTCTGGGGGGTGATCAGGGATTTTTTTTACACTATTATTTGCTTATAACAGTGAGGCTCACTAGGATCAATAGTTAACTGTCATAATGGCTATTCATGACAGCTTGCTTACTGTTGACATGCTGTGATTGGCTAAGCTAATCACATGATGCAGGGTGCTGTGATTGACCCAGGTGCCATGTGATAGCTGTGGGCCAATCAAAGCATCACAATAGTAAGCAAAATAGTCATGAATGGAAGCTGTTTTGTTTACATTGCAATCATGTGATCACTATGACCAATTATAGTGATCGCATGATACCCAGGTCACTCACAGTTATGGAATCTCGCCGCTGTGCACCTCAGGTACGCATGCACAATGCAAGGTACCAGTACGTTGGGGTGCCTGCAGCCGCTGCCCGATCGAAGTACATTTACTGTGATCAGGTTAGCAAGTGGTTAAAGTATTGATATTGATGTACATAGTTCATGGGCAGGCAACTTCTACACCCCAGAAGATCCCATGATCTCCTTGGCTTTTAGTGTAATGTAATAATAATGTAAATTAAAGCACCACAACATGACTAGCAGGTCCAGATACAACTTTATTCCAACAAAAGTTAGGAGGACAAACCAAAGAGTAGCCAATGTGCTTTGGGTGTCCAAAAATGCCCCTTCATCGGGGCTAGAAAAAAACATAAGGCCATCCCCATATCAATACAATATCCCCTCCTCAGGGTTATAGTTAAAAACAAATACCCAACAGTATTGGATAAAATATTGGATAAAACTTAAAGCTCAACTAAAGGCAAAAAAGTTACCTTAGTTCCAACGGTCAAACACCCATGAGGTCCCTCCCCAGTGCCAGCATTTTCTTCCCAGCTTCCTCAGGGTTCCAGTCTTTGGCCGCCTTGCTTGGCCGGCACAGGATGACATCATTCCTGGGCATGTAAAAATACACAAGAACCTCAGACAAATGTGAGAATATCACTAAAGCCTCGTACACACGGTGCGACAGTCCTATGAAAATGGTCGTACAACAGCTTGTTGTATGATCATCTGAGCGTTAGTACGTGCGATTAGAACAGCCGACGTGCAACGGTCGTACAACAGAAGTTGCATGATCAGACTAGAAAACTTTTGTTATACAACAAATGGTCATACGACTGTTGTATTGTGTGTACATAGAAGTTGGTCCAACAAGTTGTACCTGCAAAACATGCATGCTCAGAAGTCAGGAACGCCCAGAAGTGTCAGTTTGTGTAAACCTACTTTCCTAATTCACAAATCACATTCACCTGAACTTCCTCTTTATACGCTCTTAACGCGTCACCATGTTAGGCTTGGTCGTACGATCGCTTAGTGCACGTCAGTATGCGAGACACAACAGCCGACATACGATTTTGGAGGTCCAATTGTACAACCGTCGCATCGTGTATACAAGGCTTTACAAAACATACAATTTCATTTCATGGATTAGAAACCGTAATAATAATACACCCTGATTTAAAAAATGTACCGAATATGAATAAATAAGTCATTAACCTAATTGACCTAAGATTACTTGTTAAGTAGATAAGTAAAATATTTTCAAAAATTGTGTATAACTCAAGCCATACACTATACAATCCCTGAACAATCCCTCTAGCCGTACCAACACCATGCATTGTAAGGATAACCCAAACACACCTATCCTTCAGTGGTAGATCTAAAGTAGTCTGTACAATTTGATTGTACCCTGTATGTACAGCCTAGAGGTGGTCAAAGAATTGTATAACCACAGATTATTAAAACAACACTACATTAAATCTTGGGGTATTAGTTGCCTGCTGAAAATAACTGCTATATGTACCAGAAATTGCTATATGTAGGCGTATTAGACATTTACATTTTTGTTAGGAGTAGCTCTTAGAGTCTGCAAAAGACTTGAGCTGGGGCGGAGGTTCACCTTCCAGCAAGACAATGACCCTAAACATATAGCTAGAGCTACAATGGAATAGTTTAGACCAGGGATCTCCAAACTGCGGCCCAAGGGCCAGATGTGGCCCTTTGCTAGCCTTTATCCAGCCCTTGGAGCACTATTCCTCCAACTGATATGAGGCCACTATTCCTCCCACTGATACCAACAATGGGGCACTATATCTTCCACCGATACCAATGTTAGAATACTATTCCTCCTACTAATAGGGGCACTACTCCTCCTCCTATTGACCTCCAACCCTGACGCCATATTTATTTTCACTAATGCTGGGCCCATGACATCTATTGCCTCCGCTGGCCACAATCTGGCCCTCCTAAAGTCTAAAAGACAATAAAATGGCCCTTTGTTTGAAAAGTTTGGAGACACCTGGTTTAGACCAAAGCATATTCATGAGTTAGAATGGCCCAGTCAAAGTCCAGATCTAAATCCAATTGAGAATCTGTGGCAAGACTTGAAAATTGCTCTTCACTGACGCTCTCCATCCAATCTGACAGAGCTTGAGATATTTTGTAAAGAAGAATGGGCAAAAACGATTAAACACAAAATGATTAATATATGCTATTTCTGCAGCTTTTACCAAAGGGAGGTGTTAGTTTTGTCTCTTTAGTGATCAATACCTATTATTGATTAATCACTAGAGATTTTGTCAACACAATTGAGCTATTTAAACGTTTCTTAGGTAGCTCTAACCTAAAAGAAAATTCATTGAAAGTCAAGACACAATATAACACCAAGATTGCACCTTTATGCTACTATGAATAATTATTTTTTTCTATATTTAAACATTTATATTAACATTGAGATTATCACTCCTGCAATTAATTTTGTAAATACTTTAAACTTTCTTCTGAATCAGTTTTTATGCTACTTTTGATGTCTGCTATTGTATTCTAGATGTTTCTGTTTATGTAAAAAATGTTAGGCAGTCAACAAAATGATTTATGCTACTTGACAAAGGTAAGGTATGCGCATTACACCCAGGGATTAGCATTTTCACAGGGAGAGGTTAGCAACGAATACATCTTTTGGTATAGGATTCCTTTCAGAAATAAGACAATATGAAAGCACTACACATTCTTTACCACTAGATGATGCTGTTGCATTGCAAAAATAAAAATCATACTGTAGCTCATTACAAAATATATTGTTACAATTTATTACAAAATTAGCATGTTTTAGGCTCCATTCGCACTTGTGTAACTTGTCATGCAACTTTGGACATGACAAGTTGCATGACAAGTCGCATCCCATTCTTTTCAATGGCCCTTGTTCAGATCAGTGCAACTTAAAGTCGCAGCGATTTGAAAAGGTGCCTACACTGCCTTGATGCGGCTTTTGATGCAACTTAGGTTCATTGAGTGCAAAGTCGGATCAAAGTTGCACTTAAAGTCACACTGGAAATCGTACGACTTTGGAGTCGTGCAAGTGTGAATGGACTCTGAAATGTTTTATTGAGCAAACGTGTATAAAAGATCCTTTCAAGAAAACAAGGAATTTTGCAAACAAATCACACAGCATTGGCTATGTTGTTACTCCATTAAGGTGCATCGACAGCCCATTGATTTTGAATGGGCCGTCCAGTGCAATGCGCATCAAAGCACAAAAACCTGTATTGTGGTGCGCTGCCTTCTGGTGTAAATGGACCCCTACTGACTTACCATACCTTGTTCCACATGGTCTCTATATGTTCAGCTGTAGATATAGGGGGGTGATGTCTGTGCTTAAATCCATATAGTGTATACTATATATACTATATATCGAGTATCTCACAAAAGTGAGTACACCTTTCACATTTTTGTAAATATTTTATTATATCTTTTCATGTGACAACGCTGAAGAAATTACACTTTGCTACAATGTGAAGTAGTGAGTGTACAGCTTGTATAACAGTGTAAATTTGCAGTCCCCTCAAAATAACTCAACACACAGCCATTAATGTCTAAACCGTTGGCAACAAAAGTGAGTACACCCCTAAGTGAAAATGTCCAAATTGGGCCCAAAGTGTCAATACTTTGTGTGGCCACCATTATTTTCCAGCACTGCCTTAACCCTCTTGGGCATGGAGTTCACCAGAGCTTCACAGGTTGCCACTCCTCCATGATGACATCACAGAGCTGGTGGATGTTAGAGAACTTGTGCTCCTCCACCTTCCATTTGAGGATTCCCCACAGATCTCTGAATCTGCAGACATCTGGAGACATGCTTGGCCAGTCCATCACCTTTACCCTCAGCTTCTTTAGCAAGGCAGTGGTCATAGTGAAGATGTGTTTGGGGTCGTTATCATGTTGGAATACTGCCCTGCGGCCCAGTCTCCGAAGGGAGGGGATCATGCTCTGCTTCAGTATGTCACAGTACAGATTGGCATTCATGGTTCCCTCAATAAACTGTAGCTCCCCAGTGCCGGCAGCACTCATGCAGCCCCAGACCATGACACTCCCACCACCATGCTTGACTGTAGGCAAGACACACTTGTCTTTGTACTCCTCACCTGGTTGCTGCCACACACGTTTGACACCATCTGAACCAAACAAGTTTATCTTGGTCTCATCAGACCACAGGACATGGTTCCAGTAATCCAGGCCCTTAGTCTGCTTGCCTTCAGCAAACTGTTTGCGGGCTTTCTTGTGCATCATCTTTAGAAGAGGCTTCCTTCTGGGACGACAGCCATGCAAACCAATTTGATGCAGCGTGCAGTGTATGGTCTGAGCACTGACAGGCTGACCCCCCACCCCTTCAACCTCTACAGCAATGCTGGCAGCACTTATACGTCTATTTCCCAAAGACAACCTCTAGATATGATGCTGAGCACGTGCACTCAACTTCTTTGGTCAACCATGGCGAGGCCTGTTCTGAGTGGATCCTCTCCTGTTAAAACCCTGTATGGTCTTGGCCATCATGCTGCAGTTCAGTTTCAGGGTCTTGACAGTTTTCTTATAGCCTAGGCCATCTTTATGTAGAGCAACAATTCTTTTTTTTTTCAGATCCTCAGAGAGTTCTTTGCCATGAAGGGCCATGTTGAACTTCCAGTGACCAGTATGAGAGAGAGAGAGAGCGATAACACCAAATTTAACACACCTGCTCCCCATTCACACCTGAGACCTGAGAAACACTAACTAGTCACATGACCCCGGGGAGGGAAAATGGCTAATTGGGCCTAATTTGGACATTCTCACTTATGGGTGTACTCACTTTTGTTTCCAGCGGTTTAGACAATGGCTGTGTGTTGAGTTATTTTGAGGGGACAGCAAATTTACACTGTTATACAAGCTGTACGCTCACTACTTTACATTGTAGCAAAGTGTCATTTCCTCAGTGTTGTCGCATGAAAAGATATAATAAAATATTTACAAAAATGTGAGGGGTGTACTCACTTTTTTGAGATACTGTATCAAAGGAGATTTGCCAGAATTCCAGACCAGTAAGGGAGCACTTCAATATAGGTAATTGGAAGCCTTTCCTGGGTGATTAGGCTAACAAAAAAATTGCTCCTGTGACATGGCCCTAAGAGTGCTCTGCAAGAGTACTCACTGAATCAAAGAACATTACCTAGCAACTTGTGGTGTTCACTTTCCAGGTACAAGATTGTAATGAAATTAGTTAAAGAGTAAATCCACTTTTATTGGGAAAAAACATTCCTGTCACGTTCCTGGTCTGAGGCAAACTTGACGAAAGGGCTTCCCCTATGTCTGAGCGCCGAGCAACCCCGGAGGTAAGAACAGGGAGTGCACGGCTCAAAGACGCACGGGTGCCATTTAAGTATTTCTTTTTTTTAATTGTGAAAAGCGTTTTATTGGAAAAAAAACAAAACAAACAAAAAGTGTACAAATGGTCAGGTAAAAACATTCACAAAATGTACATTCATTGAATACAGATATGGTCGGAGCAGCAACATTTACAGCACAATAAGAGAAAGCATATAATTCTTGTCATACTCTTGTGACCAGTAGTTGCTCCCACCCCAGAACGAGCCACGGTAGGTGCGGGGCGATATATCACTCTAAGACATCAATACTCAGAAAACCAAAGGATAGATATTAATCATGTACACGTTTCCCCATCTAAGTTCCATCTATCCCAAATTTTGGAGTATTTCAGTGGGCACCCTCTATGGCTATAAATCAGTTTTTTATATGGTAGATTAATATTCACTTCTCTCTTCCAATCCTGAATCCCGGGGGGAGAGGGCCTCATCCAGTGCCTTGCTAAGGTATTCCTAGCCGCAAATAAGGTCTCAGTTATAAAGGTAGCTAGAAACGTATCAATTTCCAGGTCTGTATGTTAACCTAGTAGACATAGCTTGGGGTCGAGCGATACTGGAGATCCCATAATATCGTGCAAGAATTGCACAACTTGTTTCCAGTACCGCTGGACCTGTGGTCACGTCCATATCAAGTGATTGAAGTCACCCGGTGCTGCACCGCACATCGGGCACAATGGGCTGCACGTAGGGTGAAATTTTGTAAGCCTCAGGGGTGTTAAATATGCCTGGTGCGGTATATATAGCTGTGTCAACCTGTCAGATATCTTGGGGGACACTGTTTTAACATTGGTGAGAATTTCATCCCAATCTTTGTCCTCCACTAAGCCCACTCCCTCTTCCCATCGGGGTTTTATATTATATGCTAGCGTCGTACTCTGAGGGAGGCGCATTGAGGCATATAGTGTCAAAATCAATTTTGTGGGTTCCGAGCCCAAGTTTGTGTTCAAGATAGGAGGGGGTACTAATTGTGGTCTATCCATTCTAAATTGAGTGTCGGCGAATTTGGAAATAACGGAATAGAAAATGATTGCAGAGAGAGAATTCTTCCTTGAGGGCTTGGAAAGTTTTGGGGCCATCCGCGGTCATTACTTGGTGTAGGTACAGAATTCCCCGTAAGATCCAGATATTAGGGTCTGGGATGGTTAACAGCTCCGGTATTTGGGTATTAAACCAAATCGGGGTGTGCGAGTGGATCTGGGAGGTGTGCGTTTTATGGAGCGCTATATTGTATATTTTGTGGTGGTGGGCAAGCATGCCATCGTTATATTTGGGTGAGGGCTGGCGGGGATGTGTCAGAATTATCGATTGTAGGGGGGTATAGGCAGGGTGTTCTGGGTGCTGGCAGGCCAGTGCTTGATATCTCTGTGACTCCTGTTTATCGAAGTAATATAAGTGTGAAAGTTGGGATGCTGTGTAGTAATCCCTGAAGTCAGGCAGCGCTGCCCCTCCCAGGGTTGTGGGGTTTTTGAGGATGTGCCCATTTAAGTATTTTTGCTGGAGGTTGCTTGCAGCAGAGTCCACAGCATAGCTGTCAGCTGGTCTGTCAGGACCTCTATTGCCCTTGGAGATGCAGCAGTACCAAAGCAGCGGGCACAAGCAGGATGGCACCCGAAGTAGGAGCGTGGTCAGGAACAGCAGCCAAGGTCAAACAGAGCAATGAGGTAGAGCAGGCAAAAGAGTAGTCAGGTAACAGGTCAGAGTCATACATGGTAAAGCAGGAGAGACAGAGTCCTTTAGAGCAAGCCGCAGCAGGAAAATACATAGACAAGTTGGGTTGGTAACAAGAGGTCCAAGAAATGCAGGATACACTGGAGCAAGGAGTACTGGTAGCTGAAGATCATCCAGCAAACACTAAGTGCAGCCACTGTCCTTATATATAGGGTTTGGCACCAGTTCTGGCAGCAGGTGTGTGTGTGAATGTGCACCAGCGCAAACGTTCGCACTGACGCTCACATTTCTGTACAAATGAGCACAGCCATGTAATACTATTGGTAACTCTGCCAGGTCTTTTCCTCAGCACTCACAAAATTTTATTCTGCTGTATTCTTCTCAGCACATGCTCACATTTCTTCTGCATAGCTCCCTGACAATTCCCCTTTGGGTGATCAATGTACATTGCAAGGATTCTAACAAAGTTTGTTGCAGAGTCCTACCTTTTGATATTCTGATGAAGTAGCTGTTTGTTTATCTGTGTCAATAAGCAAGGTGAATGTGAAAGGGAGTGACTTTATAATTATCTGCTGCTGCACTTGCAGGATTCAAATGAGGAAAGTGTTAGGGTCTGAATCCCTGTAGATGTGGCTTCCCTTTGGGAGCATCTCACTAAAAATTACATTTTTGTTGCAGAGGATGCCCAAAATCTGACTTGTAGCTTAGTGCAGACTTGTGGGAACATCAGAGAGCCAATCACACAAGCAGAAAATGACATTTCTGTGGGGCGTTCCCTACACTATCTGTGTACAAAACATCTCCTTTGCACCTAATTTGCTTCCATGAAAGTGGAATTACCCTTTAATATGTTAATACTTGTACGCTCAAACCCTGGGGTAATGATACATAGTATATTGTGCCATTCATATATACATTTTCTTTGCCATAAGTAAGCAAATTGAATTTATTTAAATTGACAGTAAAGTCCATATGTTTTTTCCTAAATAATGCAAGGGTAGATAAGTAATTTATTTTAACAGAGTGAAAAGTACTTTACAGCTTGCATTTACTCTGCTTACATTATTTTGCTTGTTTTGTTGCATGGAATACATTATTATTCACTTTACACATTCAGGTAAAGTGCATTTTGAATACATTTAACTTTTTATAGTATTTATTTTAGAAAAACAAAGCCATACTCACTATGTTAGCGTTGACTTGTCAGTCAATGGCTTTGTTATTAGGGTTTGGTACCTTAATGACAACGCTAATGCTAAGCCTAATCCTTTGTTTATAAACAAAGTCATGTGATAGCCTTGTCAGCGATAATGTTGTGATCACATGGCTTTGTTAATGAAGCCAGGCTACCATGATTATTTTCAGATGACTTTGCCCTAAAGATCACGGTATTATTATAATATTTCATGTAAAGCTAAATTACTGTATTTACTGCAAAATCTGGTTCAGTGAAATGTCCCACGCATTTCCACTTCTTTATATTCATGAATGATCATTAGTCATTCTTCTCCACTTCTATCCATGACATTTCTTCTACCCTCTATGATCGTTCTCCCTATGTTAGGAAAAGCACTCAGCCCGGGTGCTCCTTTGCTGTTCCCGCGGTGGTGCGCGCGCCTGCGCGCCTCTGCGCACGTGCCGGAATCTGCAGGACCCAGCAGCAAGTGCTGTCTGTTCTACAGCTTCTGTGACCTATGAGCCCCAGCTCTAACCTCCGTTCCTGTGCTTCTATCTGTCTCCTGTTTGACCCGGCCTGCTGATCTGCTGCCTGAACCGACCCCGGCTTTCCACGACCATCCGATTGTCTGATCCTCCTGTACTTCT
The DNA here is from genome assembly GCA_018402905.1 of Glandirana rugosa. Lineage (NCBI taxonomy): Eukaryota > Metazoa > Chordata > Amphibia > Anura > Ranidae > Glandirana > Glandirana rugosa. The sequence continues at coordinate 716,654 of BLSH010452701.1, forward strand.
GCTGCCAGCCTGATAACAAACCTTGCTTGGACTTGACCACTCTTCTGCCTGACCCATCTGTACCGCACAGCCTGCCCGTTGCCGACCCAGCCTGCACGACCATCCCTCTGATCTGCACGGCCATCTGGATCATCACACCATCACCAGTGACCATCCAGCCCTCATGCCATCCCGCACTCTTGGACTTCCTGTCTGCTCTACCAGGGGTTCTTGAATCGTGTGCTCAAGAGCGGTTGTTCCCTGCACAAGACAGACTCCACCACCAGGACTGTGACAGTAACGGACAGCCATGACTGAGTTTGCGCGGGGAACCCGCTCCGCCATGGACGATCTGTGTTTGCACCTTGCGGGTCTTACACAAGCAGTCAAGAATCTGCAAGAGGGCTATATCCGCTTGGAGGAACGGGTACAAGAGCTATCAGCTTCCCCAGCCACTGGAGCTGCTCCAGCTGCAGGCTGTACCATCGTGGCCCTGCCCTCAGAGCCCAAGGTCCTGTTGCCCAACAAGTTTTCTGGGGACCGGCGCAAGTTCTGGGCCTTCCGGACTGCGTGTGAACTTTATTTCAGGGCTCCAGCCACGCACCTTCTCCCTCAAAGCCACTAAGATGGGCTTCATCATTTCTTTGCTGCAGGATGAGCCCCAGGCCTGGGCCCATAGATTTTGGGAACAAAATGCTCCAGAGGTCGCCATATCAGCCTTGTTTCTTCAAGCCATGGCGCAACTTTATGAGGACCCCCACCAGGCTGCTACGGCCGAGGCCGCCCTGCATGCACTCGGACCTTGGAGGCACTGATCAACCTGGCCATTTCCATCAATCGGCACCTCAGAGAGCGCCGAGAGATCATCGGGGTAGCCGCGCCCCACCTGGATGCTTCCACGGGTCCCCAGTTATCTGAATCCGCCTATGCTCAGCCCAGTGACCTCCTCCTCCTCTCAACAGGACTCCCCAGAGCCTATGCAGATTGGGCTGCTACGCCTGTCCCTCACCACCGAAGAAAGGCAGCGGCGCCTCTCCATGAACCTATGCCTGTATTGTGGCGAACCAGGCCATGTGGTCAGGATGTGCCCCGCCAAGCGCGGTAAGTGCTCCTCAGTTACCCAGAGTGGTCTGCTCAGCTCTTCCAGTCCTACTGCTCACTTCACTCTTCTCCTCTATTTACAGCTTCCCGGAGGAAATACCTCGGTCCCAGCCATCCTTGATTCCGGAGCATGCAGTTGCTTCATTGATCGGGACTTCGCAGCACTGCACCGCATCCCGCTACAATCGAAGTCCCACAAGATGGTGATCCGATTGGCTTACGGGTCTCACATCAAATCTGGAATCGTCACCCATGAGACTGTCCCTCTTCCTGCCTCTACACCGGAAGGACATCAAGAACTTTTGTGGCTAGATGCCATTGCCTCTCCCCTCTGTCCCATTATTTTGGGTCTACCCTGGTTCCGGGCACACAATCCCAGCATTGATTGGATCACTGGGACCGTCCAATTCCAGTCACCCTACTGCCAACAGCATTGTCTGTCCTCCAGAGGGGAAGCAGTTCCCCCACTACTCTGCCTAGACTCTGATAATGAACCTGACATCTGTTTCCTCCTTCCTCCGGTCTACCATTCATTCCTGGATGTCTTCAGTAAAAAAGGGGCTGACAAACTACCTCCGCATAGACCCTACTACTGCCCCATTGAGCCTACAACCTCATTCGTATCCAGGAAGGAGACGAATGGAAGACAGCATTCCACACCCGCTTTGGTCATTACGAATACCTGGTGATGTCTTTGATCTATGCAATGCCCCTGCAACCTTCCAGCATTTCGTAAATTACGTATTCCTCAAAATCTTCGTGATCATCTATTTGGATGATATTTTAATCTTCTCCTGTTCCCTCGGGGAGCACCGTATCCATGTCGCCAAAGTTATGGGTCAGCTCTGGCAACATGGCCTGTACACGAAAGTGGAGAAGTGTTCCTTTGAGCAACCTAGCATGCATTTTCTGGGACTGATCATCTTTGTTACGGGCATCCATATGGACCCTCAAAAAGTCTCCACTATTCTGGAATGGCCCACACCGACAGACAGAAAGGGAGTTCAGAGGTTTGTGGGCTTCGCAAACTTTTATAGAAAGTTCATCAAAGGCTTCTCAGAAACTCAAGTCCCCGTTCACCTCTGCTCCCATCCTGAAGCACCCAGACCTGGCACTACCGTACGTCCTTGAGGTGGATGCCTCAGAAACCGCAGTAGGGGCCATCCTCTCCCAGCGCCAAGGCACCAAGGCCTTGCTCCACCCAGTAGCCTTCTTCTCCCACAAGCTGTCAGCACCAGAGAGGAACTATGACGTGGGAGATAGGCAACTGCTGGCCATCAAGTCGGCTCTAGAGGAACGGCAATACCTTCTTGAGGGAGCAGCACACCCTATTCTTATTTACACGGACCCCAAAAACCTGGAGTACCTCAGAACGGCCAAGAGACTGAAACCCCAGCATCCAGCGACCATCCAGCCCTCATGCCATCCCACACTCTTGGACTTCCTGTCTGCTCTACCAGGGGTCCTTGAATCGGGTGCGCAAGAGCGGTTGTTCCCTGCACAATACAGACTCCACCACCAGGACTGTGACACCCTACCTCCATTCTGGTTGGACTACCTATCTAACAATATCTATCTATCTATCTATCTATCTATCTATCTATCTATCTATCTATCTATCTATCTATCTATTTATAGATAGATAGATTGATATAATATATACAGTATATACACTCACCGGCCACTTTCCCAGGTACACTTGTTCAATTGCTTGGTAACACCAATTGCTAATCAGCCAATCACATGGCAGCAACTCAATGCATGTAGGCATCTAGACATGGTCGAGACGACATGCTGAAGTTCAAACCGAGCATCAGAATGGGGAAGAAATGGAATTTAAGTGACTTTGAACATAGCATGGTTGTTGGTGCCAGACGGGCTGGTCTGAGTATTTCAAAAACTGCTGATCTACTGGGATTTACATTGTTGATGTCAGAGGTCAGAGGAGAATGGCCAGAGCGGTTCGAGATGATAGAAAGGCAACAGAAAATCAAGCAACCACTTATTACAACCAAGGTATGCAGAATACCATATCTAAATGCACAACACATCGAACCTTCAAGCAGATATGCTACAGCAGCAGAAGACCACTCCGGGTGCCACTCCTGTCAGCTAAGAACAGGAAACTGAGACTACAATTCGCACAGGCTCCCCAAAATTGGACAACAGAACAGTGTTTCTCAACCCTTTTTCAGTCAAGGCACCCTTTAAAAATGATAGACATTCTCTGGGCGCCCTTTAAAAATTATGGACAGTCTCGAGGCACCCCATTGTAAAATGTAAAAGCTATTCTAATACTTTTACACAATGCAACACCCACAAGTCCAAGTAGGGCACCCAACGTTAGAGGTGATTTATTCTTTCAAAGCAAATATACTTTTGCAAACTGGTACTGACTAGTATTCCAATGTTTCTCTTCTCCCTCAGTTTTTCTCCAATACTCAGCTAATGTATTTCCAATGTTGATGGAGAGGGGCAGGGGAGAGTCAAACAAGGATGCTATGCAAGCATCTGACCTCCTCATCAACCGATGATGCCATTGGTCATCAGGACACTGGCAGCTAGATAGTAGTAATGGTGCACAATGAAAACTTGTTAATTAATGTAACTAAAATGTTAGCCTTCATCCACATGCTAGCTGGTTAGTATCCAATTTTTGGGCATTTTGACACCCCTGAAGAAACCCTGGTTGAAAAAGGCTGCAATAGAAGATTGTTAAAATGTTGCCTGATCTGATGAGTCTCGATTTCAGCTGCGACATTCAGATGGCAGGGTCACTATTTGGCATCAACAACATGAAAGCATGGATCCATCCTGACTTTTATCAAGGGTTCAGGCTGCTGGTGGTGTAATGGTGTGGGGGGATATTTTCTTGGCACACTTTGGGCCCCTTAGTATCAATTGAGCATTGTTTAAATGACACAGACCACCTGAGTATTGTTGCTGACCATGTCCATCCCTTTATGACAACAGTGTACTCATCTTCTGATGACTACTTCCAGCAGGATAATGCACCATGTCACAAAGCTCAAATCATCTCAAACTGGTTTCTTGAAGATGACAATGCGGTCACTGTACAATGGCTTCCACAGTCACCAGATCTCAATCCAATAGAGCACCTTTGGGATGTGGGGGAATGGGAGATTCACATCTTAGATGTGCAGCTGACAATATGCAGCCTCTGTGTGATGCTATCATATCAATATGGACCAAAATCTCTGAGGAATGTTTCCAAAACCTTGATCAATCTATGCCACGAGGCAAAAGGGGGCCCAACCCTGTACTAGTAAGGTGTACCTAAAAAAGTGTCCGGTGAGTGTATATATATATATATATATATACATACACTGTATATACAGTATCTCACAAAAGTGAGTACACCCCTCACATTTTTGTAAATATTTTATTATACCTTTTCATGTGACAACACTGAGGAAATGACACTTTGCTACAATGTAAAGTAGTGAGCGTACAACTTGTATAACAGTGTAAATTTGCTGTCCCCTCAAAATAACTCAACACACAGCCATTAATGTCTAAACTGCTGGCAACAAAAGTGAGTACTGTACATACTGTATACTGTATTTATCTATCTATATATTTTTTTTTTAATACAAATGATAATACGTGGGATAATCATTCACTGTGTTCCCATGTAGGGGTTATAAATATGAACAGAGATCACTACAGCCACCAGTACATGTCTTCCATGCATTGACTGGGAAGTAAAATTGTGTCATGAAGACAATCTCTTGTTCAGGTTAGAGTGGAAAGGAATTAAATAGAAAGCACTAAACTTGCCTATCCAAATGAACAATCTCATAATCTTGCCTCATAAAATATTAAGGGAGCATGTTTTCTGTGTTTCTTTGTACAATCAGCAGTTTCGTTTATCTGTGCCGGTAAGTAAATGATGACATAAGTCAACAGATCACACTTACAACACACAAATGCATAAAGAAAAAGCTAGTTCTGTTTTTTTTTTTTTTTTTTTTTTGAGGGCCCATAATGTGACCAGATTACCATCTGACTAGTGGTTATTAATAGTCTGCTCTTGTTACTCAATGGCTGGAAATATGTATGTATATATGACATTAATGGGAATGCTGAACAAATTGTAGCTCTAGGTACTGTATATTGTCCTGTCTACTTGTTTTCTGTGAGTGCGGAGTTTGGGCACCATGTTGGTTGTCATTTGGCAAAAAAAAAAGAAGAGAAGTTGGAGGTTTAAGGATGATTTTCAGAATTTTGTACTAGGCTGCCAGAGGGTTATTGTTTTAATTGTTCTATAGAATTTTTTTTTTTTTTTAATACATTCAATTCCTGTTGATGATTTTTGTTCCAAAGAACAATGCTTTACATTGCATTATTTTCAGATACATTTCCAAACTGCAGATGCATCTTTAGATAAGGCTCTGCATACAATTGAACCAAATTGATCTACTGGCCTTCAAAAAAGAATCTTTAGCACTTTTAATTTTTTGGCTCTACATCTGTGAATTAAATTAATGCAAAGCTAAGCATCATGCAAAAAAACATATTTAAATATATTCCTTAATAGCCATAAAAGATATATAACCTATTTTGTGTCCACCAACTGCCTTTGCAAACTCCATTATCATCTTGTAAAAGTAGCATTGACATTGTCACTGTGCTGTTCATCACAGGAGAGCAGAGATGTAGGAGGAACTCAGCAGACCCCTCCCCACTATAGGCTTGAGGGGGTGGAGGCGAGACCAGTCATATAAGCTTGAAATCAAAGGAGCAACTGCCCTATGCACAAGATTGCTCACATACAGATAGCCACTAAAGGACACACCTAGAAATATATATATGAATTGTATACAAAAAAACCCTAACCGCTAAGTAAAGGACTTTCACTGTACTATTAGAATAAATTGTCAAAAAAGCTTTATATTACAAATATTAGAAACATGTCAATAACACGGAGAAACACATTAAATACATAGCACAATTTTAAGGAAAAGATTCCTGTAATAAGTTGTGTACATTCATCACCACCCTACTGTAGCCAGGTAGTGATAAGCTCGCTGTAACTTCACTTCAACGAAGGTGCATTTCACGGGTACAAAAGCCCACTTCTTCAGGAATTTAGAACTACAACACAAGCTCTAAAACACAGAGTATGTACCTATCGGTTATTGTAATCACTTAACATGGTATGGAACCCCTTGATAGGGAATAAATACATACCTAGATAGATATAGGTAAATATAAAAATAATCATCCTATAATCAGCTGTCACCGCCACCCTCAATGCATGGGGTAGTCCACATGGGTTTTTTTAGTCCAATATTGTCAAAGTAAATGTTCAAATGAACAATATTCTATGAAAGAAAACATTGCAATAATAATCCTTAGTCAATAGGAATAATGAGGAGTGTATGTTTGGGTATAAGTCCATGGTGCACCAAAAAACAGATCTAGAGGATACATATAGATAAGCATTCCCATCTTCACCCCTACTCCCCAAACAGAGAACTGTATATGATCGGCCACATAAAAGTAGAGCATAGAAAAAATGGGGCCAAGGACAGCCAAGTAAATACCCCCAGCCTTACACACATCATATGCACAAAGCCCCCTATAAATATCTATAGAGACCTTATGTCTCTTAAAGTGGTTGTCAACTCATGACAACCACTTTAAACTACAGGTAAGCCTATAATAAGGCTTACCTGTAGGTCCCGGGAATATCTCCTAAACCTGTTTAGGAGATATTCCCTGTATCTGCATGTGCTGACGTCATCGGCACATGCGCACTGAAGAATCGGCCCAGGGTGCCGTTTCATCTGTTGATGTGCCGTAAATGATGGCTCCCGTGCGCATGCGCTGAAGTGATGTCAGCGCGGCTCCGCCAATCACAGCACTGAAGCCCGCACTGTGATTGGATGGAGCCGCGGACCTGCAAACAGCATGTCCCCGGTCACAGCGGTGTGCTGAGACCGCTGCAACAGCTTAGTTCCAAGGTAAGTTTTTCATAATAAGCTAGTAAAAAAATCCCAGAAATAAAGTCAGCTCTTCTATTTTCATTGGCTCTTTTATATGCTTTTTTAAGGATTTTTTTGACTAACCTCTGGCCAGTAGTCTGTTTTTTAATTTGTTAATTCATTTCTGGAAATCCTCCCTTGATGAGCAGTTGCGTTTAATACACAAATATTGTCCCTACAGGATGGACCTCACCAGACTACTAGGGTGTCCACTATTTGCTCTCAATATGGTGTTCCCTGCTGTGGGTTTATGAAACAAAGTAGTTCCCAACGTGAAGTCCGCCTTTACAAAAATTTCAATATCCAAAAATGAAATACTCATTTGATTACATGTCATTGTGAATGACAGATTGAAACCATTCTTATTTAATTTTTGGATAAAGATGTTAAGCAAATCCCTTGGTCCGTCCCAGAGCATGAGGATGTAATCGATGTACCTGTGCCATGAAAGTATGAGAGACCCTCATCACACATGATTTGATGCTCCCATCCACCCAGGCACAGGTTAGCATATGATGGGGCGCATAAAATCCCCATCGCCGCTCCCTCGTGGGCGCATGCGTGGCTGGGTTGGACATCCACTGACGGGGATGGTTTTTTTTCCTGTGCAGTCGTGACACTCACATGCCCTGGCCCCGTGGTGACCGTGCATGCGCACTGGTCCTTGGGCAGAGTCTGTGACGTGCGGTGGGGTGGATGGTGGCCGGCGCTTGAGTGGTCAGGATGTTGACGCCCACATAGGATATGTATCCTCTACATCTGTTTTATGGTGCAGCATGGGCTTATAGCCAAGCATACACTCCTTATTATTCCCATTGAATAAGGAATATTATTGCAATCAATTTTTTCTTTCATAGATCATTGTTCATTTGAACATTTACTTTGACAATATTGGACCAAAAAAACCCCACGTGGACTACCCCATGCATTGAGGGAGGCGGTGACAGCTGATTGTAGGATGGGTAAAATGTAGATTAGGAAGCTTAATAAGGTGTTAACTGGGCCACTCTAAGTATCCATAATTGATTAGAAAAAAATATCCTATATTAAAAGTTTTTATCCAAAGTTTATGGATACATCTACTGTCTACATATACAAAAAAGACATATACAAAAACATATTTAGGGCTAATAAAATAGTCCATAAATACATAAAATCAAGATAGGGAAGTTGATGTTCCAGGATGAGTTTCTGACATGTTTCGCTGTTCCAAATAAGTATAATCCGCTTCTTCAAAGTTTAACTCTTATTTAGAACACATAGCAAAAACTCCCATAACATATTTGTACATCATAGACGGAGGCATTCAGACTGAGGGGAGAACAGAAACGGAAAGGGGACGAAAACTGTCAGACATGTGAATCCCCAAAACCAGACTTCAGCCGTTTGTACCCCATTGACTTAATCACAGGCATACCCCCCAGCGGTGTGAAGGACAGGAAAAAGGGAGGAACAAAAGATCGTATCCCCCATACGCTTCTATCCCAGGGACCGACCAAATAAGGCCTCGTGTGCACTCTCCCGGACCAGGGCACACACAGCCCAAATGGTCCTTATATTTCACCTGTATGAAATCAAAATAAGATAAGGAACATCAGGGCTTAAACACCCTCATCAAGCAGCCGTCCAGCGCCTGGGTCTCCCGAGGAGTCCACACCAGCACATGAAAGTTCCAATGATCGTAGGATGACTATTGTTATATTTACCTATAACTATCTCAGTATGTATTTATTCCCTATCAAGGGGTTCCATACCATGTTAAGTGATTACAATAACTGATAAGTACATAGTCTCTGTTTTAGAGCTTGCATTGTAGTTCTAAATTCCTGAAGAAGTGGGCTTTTGTACCCGTCAACGCACCTTCGTTGAAGTGAAGTTACAGCAAGCTTATCACTACCTGGCTGCAGTAGGGTGGTGATGAATGTACACAAATTATTACAGGAATCTTTGTGGTAAAGGTATTTTGTGCCGCGCTATCTGTGTAGTACAATTGGTATTATGTGAATTAATTGTGATTGTGTTAGGTGCAATGGTGTCAGTGATGAATGAATTTATGATTAAAGCATTTCTTGTTCGTGCATTCTAATGATTAAAATATAAAGCCATGTTGGCTTACATACATATATACCAAACCAACATTTTCAGGTAAGTATGTGACATATAAAAAACCAGTGATTAGCACTTAATGATTGGTGACAGTTAAAGTAAAAGTTTGCAGATGATGCCGGTGATGATACACTTAATAAAATTGTACAAATAATAGTCCATAAAAGTTCTGTCAGATGGGTGAATTTAAAAATCTCTTAAGGATGATACATATTGGTACGCTGGGTAATACATCTGCAGTGATTGTAGTTGTGACTGATCCTTAAGTGTGTGCTAGTCCCTCACCTGAGGTGTGCTAGCAACCTTGCACATAAAGGTTTCTTTGTATGGGTGATTCCTTGTTCCTCCTGTGGGGATCTCCACCTTTTCTGTGTGCTGTCAGCTATGTTGCTGGTGACTTTTAATAACTAGTCATACGGAGAGAGACCCTCCCGATCGGGTGGGTACAAAAAGAGAGGACTTTCCTTCGTGTGATATTGTTTTGTTTGAAACATTTATTTAAAACAAGCTTTTAAAATCATAAAATCAATGGGGATGTAGTTGATGAAGTCACGTGAGGCGTGATGTAACGCGTAGGGCGGCGACAGCAGAGGTGTTTGGAAGCTCAGACTGAATGCACACGAGCTCGGCGCTCGTAGGAGAAACGCTCGTTCGTTTTACTTGTAAATGTGAGTGTTGATTTTAAAAGCTTGTTTTAAATAAATGTTTTAAACAAAACAATATCACACGAAGGAAAGTCCTCTCTTTTTGTACCCACCCGATCGGGAGGGTCTCTCTCCGTATGACTAGTTTTAAAAAGTCACCAGCAACATAGCTGACAGCACACAGAAAAGGTGGAGATCCCCACAGGAGGAACAAGGAATCACCCATACAAAGAAACCTTTATGTGCAAGGTTGCTAGCACACCTCAGGTGAGGGACTAGCATACACTTAGGCTGGGTTCACACTATCCGACAAAAAAACGGTCCTACTTTGATCCTACACTGCTGTGCGATTTACGGTCCTACATAGTGTCAAAGTCGGACCATTTGTCTGTGAACAGGGATCCGACTTTGATCCTGACAATGCCAGGCACTTTGTGCTCTGGGGATCTTGAAGGGGAACTCCATGCCAGATTTTAAAGAAAAAACTGGCATGGGGTCCCCCTCCAGGAGCATACCACCCTTTGGTCTGGTACGGATTTTAAGGGGAACCCCATGCCGAAAAAAAAGCGTGGGGTCCCCCCCAAAATCCATACCAGACCCTTATCCGAGCATGCAACCTGGCAGGCCAGGAAGGGGGTGGGATCGAGCGAGCGGCCCCCTCCCTCCTGGACCATACCAGGCCGCGTGCCCTCAACATGGGGAGTATGGGTGCTTTGGGGCAGGGGGGGCTCTGTGCCCCCCACCCCAAAGCACCTTGTCCCCATGTTGATGAGGACAAGGGCCTCTTCCCGACAACCCTGGCCGGTGGTTATCGGGGTCTGCGGGCGGGGACTCATCGGAATCTGGAAGCCCCCTTTAACAAGGGGGCCCCCAGATGCCGGCCCCCCACCTATGTAAATGAGTATGGGGTACATCGTACCCCTACCCATTTACCTAGAAAGAAATATGTACACAAAAAAAACACACAGCTTTTTAAAATATTTTATTAAATCAGCTCCGGTGGTCTTCTCCCCTCTCCGGTGTCTTCTTTTCTTCGGCTCTTTTGCGGGGGTCTTTCATCTTCTGAGGGGTCTTTTCTTCTCCTCTGCGGTGTCTTCTGCTCTTTTGCCGGTCTTCTCCGCTGTCCTATTCCCTCTCTTCTTCTTCTTCTTTTCTTCTTCTTCTTCCCATGTTGACACGACGCGTTCTCCTTCACGAATGCCCTCGCCGCTCTGTGCTGTGCCTTATATTGGCATGGGGCGTGGCCACCAGATGACATCACCTGGAGGCCCCGCCCCATATGAGGTCACATCCTGGGGGCATAGCTGTGACCTCATATGGGGCGGGGCCTCCGGGTGATGTCATCTGGTGGTCACGCCCCATGCCAATATAAGGCACAGCACACAGCGGAGAGGGCATTCGTGAAGGAGATCCCGTCGTGTCAACATGGGAAGAAGAAGAAGAAGAAGAGAGGAGTAACAGAGGGAAGGGGACAGCGGA
>BLSH010452701.1:737148-754920 GCA_018402905.1 Glandirana rugosa
AGATTGTAGGAGGTACAGTTTCCCCAAATTCTATCACGAGCTTTTATTACCACCGAGGGGTTTTATAACTGTGAAACCCGGGCTAAACCTGTAAAAGTGAATCCCCACACGAGTGAAAACAACGACCGTCAAATCTGTAATTACCGACACACAACTCAATAAAACTCCCGTATCGTTTAAATGTGACAATATGTTCGACATGTGAGTGATGAAATGTAACATCGTTTCACAGTAAAGAAGTCACAACAGTGTACTTTTGTATATTATTTTATAAATGTTTTTACACTCCCCACATGAGGAAAAACACTTTATGAGTTTTTGGAATCATTGAGAACATGGTTGTTGTTCAATAATAAAATTATTCCTCAAAAATACAACTTGCCTAATAATTCTGCACTCCCTGTATATACATATATATATATATACACACACATATACGCAGTATTTCACAAAAAGGAGTACACCCCTCACATTTTTGTAAATATTTTATTATATGTTTTCATGTGACAACACTGAAGAAATGACACTTTGCTACAATGTAAAGTAGTGAGTGTACAGCTTGTATAACAGTGTAAATTTGCTATGCCCTCAAAATAACTCAACACACAGCCATTAATGTCTAAACTGCCAGCAACAAAAGTGAGCACACCCCTAAGTGAAAATGTCCAAATCGGGCCCAAAGTGTCAATATTTTGGGGAGCCACCATTATTTTCGAGCACTATCTTAAACCCCTTTGACATGGAGGATGTTAGAGCCTTGCACTCCTCCAACTTCTGTTTGAGGATGCCCCACAGATGCACAATAGGGGTTAGGTCTGGAGACATGCTTGGCCAGTCCATCACCTTTACCTTCAGCTTCTTTATCAAGGCAGTGGTCATCTTGGAGGGGTATTTGGGTTTGTTATCATGTTGGAATACTGCCCTGCGGTCCAGTCTCTGAAGGGAGGGGTTCATGCTCTGCTTCAGTATGTCACAGTACATGTTGGCATTCATGGTTCCCTCAACAAACTGTAGCTGCCCAGTGCCGGCAACACTCATGCAGCCCCAGACCATGACACTCCCACCACCATGCTTGGCTGTAGGCAAGAAACACTTGTCTTTGTACTCCTCACCTGGCACAATCTGAAACAAATAAGGACACGGTTCCAGTAATCTATGTCCTTAGTCTAAATGTCTTCAGCAAGCTGTTTATGGGCTTTCTTGTGCATCATCTTTAGAAGAAGCTTCCTTCTGGGACGACAGCCATGCAGACCAATTTGATGCAGTATGCTGCTTATGGTCTGAGCACTGACAGGCTGACCCCCCCACCCCTTCATCCTCTGCAGCAATGCTGGCAGCACTCATACATCTATTTCCCAAAGACAACCTCTGGATATGACGCTGAGCATGTGCACTAAACTTCTTTGGTCAACCATGGCAAGGCCTGTTATGAGTGGAATTTGGCCTTTTAAACCGCTGTATGGTCTTGGCCACCGTGCTGCAGCTCAGTTTTAGGGTCTTGGCAATCTTCTTATAGCCTAGGCCATCTTTATGTAGAGCAACAGTTCTTTTTTTCAGATCCTCTAAGAGTTCTTTGCCATGAGGTGCCATGTTGAACTTCCAGTGACCAGTATGAGAGAGTAACAGCGATAACACCAAATTTAACACACCTGCTCCCCATTCACACCTGAGACCTTGCAACACTAATGAGTCACATGACACCAGGGAGGGATAATGGCTAATTGGGCCAAATTTGGGCATTTTCATTTAGGGGTGTACTCACTTTTGTTGCCAGTGGTTTAGACATTAATGGCTGTATGTTGAGTTATTTTGAGGGGACAGCAAATTCACACTGTTATACAAGCTGTACACTCCCTACTTTACATTGTAGCACAGGGGTTGATTTACTAAAGCTGGAGAGTGCAAAAAACGGTGCAGCTGTGCATGGTAGCCAATCAGCTGCTAACCTCAGCTTGTTCAATCAAGCTTTGACAATAAAACCTTGAAGCTGATTGGTTTCTGTGTGGAGCTGCACCAGATTTTACACTTTCAAGCTTTAGTAAATCAGCCCCAAAGTGTAATTTCTTCAGTGTTGTCACATGAAAAGATAATAAAATATTTACAAAAATGTGAGGTGTGTACTCACTTTTGTGAGATACTGTATATATATATATTTTTTTTTAAAATACATAAAGTAATATATAAATACACACAAAACACAGTACATTCCATTATAGTGGAGATAGCTAAGATGAAACTGATTTTCAAAATTGATTCCCATTTTGCAATAATTTGTTTATGTTTAGGCTGGGTTCACACTTATACGAATTGAATTTGAGTTTCCCCGCATCCAGTTCGCATGTCAGGAGAGCGTGCCCGGCTCTCCATGGAGCCGGCTTACAGACAGCCATGGAGTGCATTGTACAGGGGTCCTGTGTGTCTTTGGCTCCGGTGTATGTCCGAATTCAGGCAAAAATTAGGACCTAATTTAGACCTGAAATGGTGATTGGGAACTCACTGGACCCCTGCTGCGAGCCGCACCACAGATAGTGTGAGCCCAGCCTTAAAAAAATACATTGTTTAAGAATGTTGAAAAAAACCCCAGAAAGTCCTGGATTTTCTGAAAAAGTAATGCACACAAATATATACTGTACATATATAACGTTATATTGAAATGGAGTTTAGAGAGGATGTTTTACCCATTTATTTCTACACTGTATCATAGGGCCTATGTTCAGACTGTATGGGGAACTCTGACCGCCAGGAAATAGCAATGCATCACTGTTTCCAGATGGGTCAGTAAGAATATTTTCAGAAAGGTGTCTGCCCCCTCATTCATTTACTTCTGTACACCTAGTTCAGGTGAATAATATCACTTGCAATTTTTGGAATTTATAAACTACTGCAATATCCTTTGTGACCAAAAGGTGGCAGTGCAGAACAAGAACAATGCATGTTTTCAGTCCCAAAATGTCCCTGCTTTTCTTCCCATTTTCTAAGAATTTTGGCCATTTTATATATATAGGCTATTTGAAAGAAATGCAATTTTAAGTGGATATCAGCTAGCTCATTATCAGCCCTGCTTTTTAATTAACTGTGTTTAACAAGAATCTGCTGAAAGCCAGCTTCCTGACTTAGGTACTGGGTCAGTTGCTTTTTAAAGTGTATCTAAATCTGAGGACAAAAAAGTCATATTGTTAGAGTTCTTAGATGCGGTGGCTGCAGTAGTTTTCTTTTTACAGGCTTTTTTGAACATTGATTTTACCTGGAGATCTCGCCAGTGACACATGTTTTTGTCCTAGGGTGATGATGCTTACTCAATGTACTGTGTAGTAGCGGCATTGTTACCCTAGAACAGAAAGTATGTTGGGACTACAGCCCCCACTCTCTCATCTTTTGCATTACAACAGTTTTTTTTACACTTATTGATATATACCTCTCACTAGAACAAGGAGGGCATGGAGCATCCATAGTGTCAGTGTATTGGAAGCTGTTGCAGGAAAACGATAGGGAAAGCTGTGGAACTGCATTGAGAGAGATTCAGGGTCAGTTAGGAAATTGCGCTTTAATTATGATGGCTGGCTTCTTTTGAAGGGGTGTGCTATTTGGGTTTGTTTATGTAATTATTTTGGAGTCATTTTATTTTTTGTTGTTAGGGTCTTTATTTTAGGTTAAACATTTCTCTGCAGCAGGGTTTTCTATTAAAAAAAGTGGGCTGTTGTTTCAAGGAGTATTATTTTGGGGCTTTCATATATTTTGCTGGTACCATCTCTTTCTAATTAATTGAAAGAAGCCATTTACGTTGTACATGGTTTCCTGTAATAACTAACCATATTCCAGCTGTTGTCTTGCTAGTGGAGGTTAGAAAAAGAACACAAGGTTCTGATTGGTTAGATCATGCACTATAAGTGTAAATGCACTCAGGAATAGATCATGTGATCGCTTATCAGTCACTGACAATTTACTTGTTTTGTTCTTTACTATAACACACTAACAAATTTCAAGGAGCCAGTAATAGCATACCCAGCATTAGAGAAGCTCCAATGTAATGGATGCCCAACAGTCACAAATTCTGGGTATGCTATCGATGGAAGTCCAATTACCTACCTGTGTGTTTTCAGATTGTTGGAGGCGTCCAGAGTACCAATTGGAAATACACACAACAGGTAAATCTACACACAGACTGTGTGCCTGAACCTGCATGGCCACAGGTCACCATGCTAAACCCTCTTTTAAAGCTTTACCCTGCTAATGCAGAGTAAAGCAACATCACTTTAATCTCTGTACCGCCACCTGCTTATACTCAGCATCCTTTTGCTCCACTCTATTGTGCAAAAATACAACAGCAAATCGTGTGCATTTAGTGATATGCCATTATACTATCGTCAGGGCACCTGAGGTCAGGTGACGGATGCACACCGCAGGATTGTGAATCGCACCGCAGAAGTGCAAAGCACACGCTAAGGTTGCGAAGTGCACGCAAGGTTGTGGACCTATGGCTGACTGCTGCTAAGTAGTACAGGCTGATACGGGAAGAGGGCTCCCTAGAGCACGGACACTGAAACTCAGGGAGCTAGTGCATCGGTTTCCCCAGGGCGCGGAGTCTAAGAGCCAGTGGGTGTTCACCAGAGCCTCTAGTGGTGAGGATGGATTTGGCTGCAACTGGATCCAGGTTACGGCCCCCAGGGTCTCCTAGCTCACGCTTGGCTGGCCCCAGGTGAGAGAGGGGAAGCAGCAGCACAGGAACAGAGAGACTAGTCAGAAGAATAGCGAAGGGTCAGGACAACCAGAAGACAGGAGAAACCGAAGACAAGCCGAAGGTCTAGGTATCAGGCAGGAAGGAATAGTCAGACAAGCCAAGGATCAATACACGGATAAGACTACAGAGAAACCAAGGGAGACAATCACACACAAGCCAAACACGGACAAACGTTGATCAGCAATGAGGCCTTACACTGCCAGGTATATATCCTGTTACCAACTAAGGCCTGGGGCGCAGACCAGCAGAGGAGGGCCTACAAAAGCTCACAGGTGAGGGAGGCCGGCCTTTAACTGGACACATGCAGCAAAGGTAGGCAACAGATAAGACATGAATGTTTGCATAGGTTACATGACAGAATGTTTACTATGGTTTCATGACAACTATAATCAAATTGATTTAAATAATAAATGAATGAAAAATAAAGTGCAACGTGTCCATAAATTCATAAACCTCAATAAAAATAGTCCTTTGATCTTTAATAGAATATTTCATTCAAAGTACTGTTCCACCACAGGGTACAATGCCTTTAAAAAAGTATTCATACCACTTGAAATTTTCCACATTTTGTCATGTTACAACCAAAAATGTGAATGTATTTTATTGGGATTATATGTAATAGACCAACAAAAATTGGCACATACTGTAATTGTGAAGTGCAAGGAAAATGAATTTTTTTTTCAACATTTTTTACAAATAAATATGTGAAAAGTGTGGTGTGCATTTGTGTTCAGCCCCCCTGAGTCAATGCTTTGTAGAACCACCTTTCACTGCAATTACAGCTGCAAGTATTTTTGGGGATGTCTCTACCAGCTTTGCACATCTAGAGAGTGAAATGTTTGCCCATTCTTCTTTGCAAAATAGCTCAAGCTCTGTCAGATTGGATGGAGCATGTCTGTGAAAAACAATTTTCAAGTCCACAGATTCTCAATTGGATTTAGGTCTGGACTTTGACTGGGTCATTCTAACACTTGAATATACTTTGATCTAAACCATTCCATTGTAGCTCTGGCTGTATGTTTAGGGCCGTTGTCCTGCTGGAAGGGGAACCTTCACCCCAGTCTCAAGTATTTTGCAGACTCTAGCCGGTTTCCTTCTAAGATTGCCCTGTATTTGGCTCTATCCATCTTCCCATCAACTCTGACCAGCTTCCCTGTCCCTACTAAAGAAACACATCCCTACAACATGATGCTGCCACCACCATGTTTCACGGTGGGGATGGTGTGTTCAGGGTGATGTGCAGTGTTAGTTTCCTGCCACACATAGCATTTTGCTTTTAGGTCAAAAAGTTAAATTTTGGTCTCATCTGGCCAGAGCACCTTCTTCCACATGTTTGCTGTGTCTCCCACATGGCTTCTCGCAAACTACAAACAGGACTTCTTATGGCTTTCTTCCAATAATGGCTTTCTTCTTTCCACTCTACCATAAAGGCCAGATTTGTGGAGTGCACGACTAATAGTGGTCCTGTGGACAGATTCTCCAACCTGAGCTGTGGATCTCTGCAGCTCCTCCAGAGTTACCATTAGCCTCTTTGCTGCTTCTCTGATTAATGCTCTCCTTGCCCGGCCGGTCAGTTTAGGTGGGTGGCCATGTCTTGGTAGGTTTGCAGTTGTGCCATACTCTTTCCATTTTCGGATGATGGATTGAACAGTGCTCCATGAGATGTTCAAAGCTTGGGATATTTTTTATAACCTAACCCTGCTTTAAACTTCTCTACAACTTTATCCCTGACCTGTCTAGTGTGTTCCTTGGCCTTCATGATGCTGTTTGTTCACTAAGGTTCTCTAACAAACCTCTGAGGACTTCACAGAACAGCTGTATTTATACTGAAATTAAACTACACACGGGTGGACTCTATTTACTAATTAGGTGACTTCTGAAAGCAATTGGTTCCACTAGATTTTAGTGAGGGGTATCAGAGTAAAGGGGGCTGAATACAAATGCACGCCACACTTTTCAGATATTTATTTGTAAAATAATTTGAAAACCATTTATCATTTTCCTTCCACTTCACAATTATGTGCCACTTTGTGTTGGTCTATCACATAAAATCCCAATAAAATAAATTTACGTTTTTGGTTGTAACATGACAAAATGTGGAAAATGTCAAGGGGTATGAATACTTTTTTAAGGCACTGTATTGTCATATAAACAGATAAATAATAAATATGCGTTGTGCTAATAATATAACAAGTCCATATATCACTAATGGGATATTGATGAAGATCCAAAATGCAATGACACTGTGCAAAATTCTTGAACGTCAGCACCATCACTCAGTTTCTCCACCATGGGAATGAACCACCACGAAACGGATAAGATGTACTCTTACCAAAGAGTATTGACCGCCTGTTACGGTGGGTCAAACTAGGCTCTAGGATCTCATATTTTCCTTCCACGGTCTTTACTCATCATAAGTGGGTTTGGAGGGATCATCCAAACATCTCATCAAATCACAATAATCCTCTTGTCTCAAACCATGGCAGCGGATGTTATATATCAGTAAGAGATAAATGCCACAATAGTGTAAAATTAACATTCAACTTTTAAAAAAAGTAATGCACTTACATGTCATTCAATTAAAACAGAGGTTCCTTTTCAGACCTGACAGGTGAGGGGACAGAAGGGACTGGCAATTGTAGAGGAGGAGACTTAGTACCAAGTCTGGGAGGATTATATTGTCCTTGGCGCTCTCTCTCTAACTGACGCTCAGCAAAGCGAGTGTCCACTAGGATATAGTTGATAAACTCCTCTAGGCCCACTGGGATCTCACAGTACGTTAATTCATCCTTAATGCGTTCCACTAACCCTCTGCCAAACGCAGCCTCAAGGGCGCTACTATCCCAGTTGGTCTCTGTCGCTAGCGTACAGAATTCAATGGCATAGGATGCTACGCTGCATTTACCCTGACGTAAGTCAAGAAAACGGGACTCAGCTGCAGATACTCTGCCGGGAACGTCAAAAATCTTTTCAAATGTGCTCATGAAGGTTGGATAGTCAGTGAGCACCAGAGACTCCTTCTCAAGAAGGGGTGACACCCAGGACAAAGCTCTGCCTTTGAGCATGGAAATGATAAATGTCACCTTAGCTTGAGCAGAGGCAAACACAGTAGGCTGTTTTCTAAAATGTAACCGACAATGGTTGAGGAATCCCCTGCAATCAGCAGGGTTCCCATCATACTTCTCCGGGAGAGGGATTTTAGGAGCAGGAGGATCCAATGGTATAGACATAGCCACAGGTTCCCTAGCCCCAGCCCCTGGGTCACTAGGTGCAGCAGGACTGGACCCATGTGTAGCAGATAAAGGGGCCAACATAGCCATGATGGAATCATGTTTCTCCTCCAATGACTGTACGTGGTTAGCCTGTTCTCCCAGCATTAGTCTCTGATGAGAGACTGCTTGCACCACCTCGCTGAGGTCCATCTGGCCTGAATATACTGTTAGGTCTGGCAGGAACCCCAACCGTCACTCCAGTTTCCTGACTAGTAGTCTTGTTATCCCGGTATCAGATGGAGGACAGTTGCGGTCCTGCAGCCAGAATTCTGGGACCTCTATGATAAGTCCAAACAATCCCAATCAAGGAACAACAATAAATAATAGACTCATGGTTAGTAGCAATGCGGGCAGAGGTCCAAGGGATAAACCAGAGATAGCGTCAGAGACAGGCAAGGTTCGGCAACAATCAGGCAATGAAGTACAAGAGGGTAATCCAAAGGCATAGTCGGGAACAAGCAAAGTTAGTAACAGGCAACAAACAGGATAAATGTCTGGCAGTAACTAAAACCTATATTCAGGCAAGGACAGGAAGGGGAAGTGATGTTTTATAGAGTACTTATTGAGGTGACTGCCTACAGCTGGCCACTGGGTGGAGCCAGAGTCACCATCAGAGAGCAGTAAATACCCAGGACTCCACAAGAATAGAAGATACTACATTGCTAAAGCTGTAAGGAACTGACCACAAGAACACAAGTCCCAGGATTGATCCCCGGTCAAGGCGTTACAATAACAGCTTCAACTCTTCTAGGAAGGTGGTCCACAAGGTTTAGGAGTGTGTCTATGGGAATGTTTGACCATTCTTCCAGAAGCGCATTTGTGAGGTCAGGCACTGATGTGGACGAGAAGGCCTGGCTCGCAGTCTCTGCTCTAATTCATCCCAAAGGTTTTCTTTATGGCTGAGGTCAGGACTCTGTTGTGCAGGCCAGTCAAGTTCCTCCACCCCAAACTCGCTCTTCCATGTCTTTATGGACCTTGCTTTGTGCACTGGTGCGCAGTCATGTTGGAACAGGAAGGGGTCATCCCCAAACTGTTCTCACAAATTTGGGAGCATGAAATTGTCCAAAATGTCTTGGTATGCTGACGCCTAAAGGGTTCCCTTCAATGGAACTAAGGGGCCAACTCCAACCCCTGAAAGACAACCCCCACCATAATCCCCCCTCCACCAAATGATTTGGACAAGTGCACATAGCAAGGTCCATAAAGACATGGATGAGTGAGTTTCGGGTGGGGGAACTTGACTAGCCTGACCTCAACCTGATAGAACACCTTTGGGATGAATTAGAGGATGACCTCACATATACGCTTCTGGAAGAATGGTCAAACATCCCCAAAGACACACTCCTAAACCTTGTGGACAACCTTCCCAGAAGAGTTGAAGCTGTTATAGCTGCAAAGGGTGGGCCAACTCAATATTGAACCCTACAGACTAAGACTGGGATGCCATTAAAGTTCTTGTGCGTGTAAAGGTAGGTATCCCAATACTTTTGAGAATATAGTGTATATATCTGTATGTATATATATGCGCTCCCACTTTTGGGACCCACTTGTCTAACATCTTATTCCTATCTAGCATTATAACTCCTATTCTTTTGTTTTTCTAAATATAATAAAAATATTGAAAACAAGAAATCAGCAATTAACAGATGCACAAATATGACAATATATGAGGGCAACAATTAGGCAATTGTGACTATATGAGGGCAACAAATAGGTAGTCATAAATATATCAGGGCAACAAATAAGCAATCATAACTATATAGGGGCAATAAACTCGCAATTGTGACAATATGCGAACAATAAACTGACAATCATGACAATTACAGAGCAATTGTTACAGTATACCTGTACAAGCAATCATGGCAATTTGCAGATAACAAATGGACAGTCGTGACACTATATAACCAAAAATTCCTCCTCCCTCTACCTCCCAAGAAAAAATACCTTCCACATCCTCCTTTCCATCCCTAGCAAAAATCTATTTCCCACCAGCAAAGCCCCACTCCAGCAAAAAGCATAACCTCCATCAGCAAAAATCGCCCTTCCCCAAGCAAAACTCCTCTCTTTCCCAGCAGCCTCCCACCCTCCACAAAACTTCCCCAGCAAATTCTGCTCACCGGCAAAGCCCTTCCTTTTATTTAAACACTTACCGGATCTAACATAGAATGGAACTTGGTAGAGGGTGGGAAGTCCTTCTTAGCTTCCTCGTGGCTGTGTCATCAGAGCAGAGGAAAAGCTTGGAAGAAAATTTTCCTCAGCTATCTTCCACCTCAGTATTTGAGGTGAGAGGTCTGAAAGGGCTGCCGATGGTACTGGAGAGCTGTGGATGTGGCAAAGTGTGTCCAGTGATGGGTAAAGGTGTCTGTTTATAAAACTGTGATCAGCGGGGATCCCAAGGATCCCCGCTGATCACAGTTCATTTTTGGTTTATAAAGCAGAGATAATCGGGGGAGAACCTGTTCTCCCCCAATTATCTCTACACACGGAGAAGCTGTGATTAACTGACACAGAAACGGGCAGTTTATGAAGCTGCGATCTCCGCACTTCATTGGTGATCTGGGTCAGAATTCACCCTCCCCAATTCACCAGCTCAGAGGTGGAGAATTGGGGGAGTAAAGAGGGAATCCCGGGGAAGGGGGAAGATTACCGACTTCCTTCTTCCTCGATCAGACCCCCCAACACATTAACCATGTCCCCCTGCCATGTATATGTTTATATATGTATATACATGTATATGATGTGTGTGTATATATATACGTGTATATATATAATGTATGTGTATATATATATATATATATATATATATATATATGTATATATAATGTATGTGTGTGTTTATATATACATATATTGTGTGGGGGGACTAATTATTTTATTAATGATGTTGGGTGCGGTCTCCTCTGAGAATGTCCGTTACTGAGCTGTGATAATTTATCACTGCTTAATAAACCAACATCTCAGTGTTTCTGTGAATTTCTGGTGTGGTAATATCGTTATGTCTCATGAGATTAGAGTGTTCTCCACAGTTTGAAGCGTTTGTAGATCACTTCACTTCACAAACTGTGAAGCGATCGACACCACTTAATAAACAGGCACACAGAGGAGAATGATCTCCACTGTGAATGCCGGAGAACTATGCAGTGGATTTTTTACACTGCTTTATAACTGGCACCATAGTCCTAAAGCACCATCAACATTACTGTACAATGGGTTGGACCACCCACCCCCCAGGTAAACCATTGATAGACCCCTTTCCATTTTTTCCAGATCACCTGACAGTTTTGACAAACTTTGTGTTAGTCTATAGGCAGCTGGATGTACTGTTACATCCAATCCATCCAGAGTCATTATAAAAAAAAAATTGTCTGCATCCTGTTCCATTTTTCCAGACCTAAATGTGGCAGATCGGTGGTAGTCTGATGTAAACAGATGCAATTCCTCCCATTGATCCAACATAGGTCTGGAAAGCTCGAGTTTGAAAATGCAGAAAAAAACTAGGAAAAATGCTCTAAATTAGCAGGAGATCTTTTTATGGATCCCCTGCTGATCGGCCCAGACAGCGCCCATGTGAAAGGGGCCATAAGAGCACCTCTTTTCTTCTGTCAGCATGTTCCTTATCAACACATGTGCATGCAGGGAGCATGCAGGCTCACATTACTGACCCTCCCTCTGCTCATCTGATTTCTCCTATGCAGAAGGCTGATATCAAAACAGATTCATGTACGTTGGCTGCATTTTAAAATAAATATACAATTTATTTTTTTAAACATAACTTCACTAAATGGTGGAGTTTTATATCTGACCAGAGTTTGGCTTAAGCTTCAGTGCTAGGTTGGACTTAAACAGCAAACATTTCCTGAGGCAATCTAAGAAAATGACTCAAACTTCTCTGATTTACACAAATGACGCATAGGTCGCCCAAGCAGGAAGTAAGGGATAAATCATCCACTCTACACGTGAATTTCTGCTCCAGTCAACCCTGTGTACAATCATTCAATGTGCTCAGAAATATGTCTGGTATATAGGTCCCATTACCAGTTAACGCTGTACTAAAGACAGATATAAAAACATTACTAATGCAGTTGCATGATAATTAAAAATAATTAAAGAAGAAGTCCAAGTATGGATATTTTTATGTAGTTACATTGGTTCAGTTTGGACCAATGTACCTATGCATATAGTATACCTGTGGGATCCCTCAAGAAGCTGAAATTCTCTGTAGTAGACAACGCTACTGCAGTGGTCTCCACTAGCTTCTGGGTTTTATGCTGAGTGGTTGCCCTTCTGCGTTGTGAACACAGAAGGCCACCTACTTGGCACTAGCACCATTGAGAGACTGTTTTGCAATTTCTCAGTGTATGCAAATGGACTATATGGACGATGTTGAGAGGTGGAGCATCACGCTCTCCTCTTCATCCTTTTAGAGAATACTTTGTAAAGGACCCCTGAAGCTATTGGAGATCGCTGGAGTAGCAGTGCCTACGGAAGTGATTGCCAGCTTCCAGGGGGATCCCAGAGGTATGGTATATGCATAGTTACATTGGTCAAAAAATATTAATATCTGGAATTCATCTTTAAAGTTATATAAACTCTATCAATGTCTTATTTCCTCCATTTTAGACTGTAACTGTACCATTGAAAGGGTTTTGTTATATCTGTTCAATAAGTGTAAAAAAAAATGCCAGTTGATCCTGACAAAAATCTTGTAAGCTTATAACTGTTCTCTCTTCCTGCATTTTTGTCAGTTTCATTGTTTCCAGCTATTTCTGAGGACTACAATCTCCCATGTTATGGTGAATAGGAGAGGGGCAGGGGTTTTGTAGTTTTGTCCCAGGGTGACATTGTTGTTAATCCATATGTAGGCAGGTGCAGTCTGCTGTCTCCACTGCAGATGGTGCTCAACCGCAGTGGCAATGCAGAGGTAGAGGAAGTCATGAGGAACAGGGTTGGTTTCCTAGTCCCAGAGGCAGTGATCCGATTAGATGCTGACCGCCCATGTGACTCTGTTGGCCATCTTTGGTTGTGGCAGAGACTATTTAAGACCCTGGCCCCTGGGTTTACGTGTTTTTTGCGAGTGAGTAGGGTAGGGAAAGGTACCCCACCTGTTAGGAACAGTACTAGCGATAAGGAAAGGTTCCTGATGAGGAGGGAAAGTGTAGGGTCGCATCTCTCTGGATACCTTCCTGATTAGCCAAGAGAAAGCCAGGACGAATTCTGTTCCATCTCTGAGGAGCTCTGAGGAAGAGGCCAAGGCCTCAAAATGCGTTAGCTAGCCCATCTAGGACACCAGTAGGAGACGGAGGATTGGACTTGACCCACTCCAATACTGGAAATGATTGTGTACGATTTTTGTTTGTGAGTATGTTTTTATGATTTTTTATTAAATACATTTGTCAAGGATAATGCGCTAGGCCAGTGCGCCCTTGTGTGCCTTTTGTTTCTGAAATGCTGGTTAGTGAGATAGCTGCTGTTCCAGAGGGGAGGGAAACTGTTAACCTGGTTTCCCATACTTTTTACTGAACTCTGCCTCTCTCCCTGTGCTGATAATAAAAGGAGAAGGGCTCTGCCCAGTCAGTCTGCTGCATGGGAAAGAAGACACAGACAAGCACAGTATGTAATATCCAGCTGCTAACAGAGAAGAGCGAGAGAGTGCGTATATTATAAGACATAAAAGGGTCTTGACAGTTTTGTAGCTCCACCTAATGGAAGGCAATTTAAAATTTGCGATTTTATTACATGCAATATGACCCACATAGTATATTCCCTGGAATGCCCATGTGGGTTATTATATATATGGGTCTTGAGAGGTTCTAATATGGTTAGGCAGCTCTCCAAACGAGAAACCAAATGGATTTTTTAAACAGACTCCTTGGTGCCAAAAGGGTTAAACATTGACCTTGACTTGAATTGTTTTATCAGTGATGCATAGTTATTTACAATCTAGCTTTTTGGTGATTTTAATCTATGAGGTCTTATTAGTATATTGAGTAATCAATTCTTCTATTCTATTTATTTTAACTTATTTTGGGTTATTGAATTTTAGCATTTATGATTAAAGTTTTGCAATGTGGCAGTCCTAGCAATGACCGGGCGTCCTAACGGTGTGTGGTGATGGAGGGCCTGGCCGTTGTGGTGATCACAGTTAATAGAAGGCCATCTATGACAAGTTTATTTGCAATAATACATTCATTTGCAATGATGTATTTTCTCAGTGAATAGCCACGATTTTAAGCATCTTATATATGTTGTGTTATAGCTGAATGGAACCAATATAGTAATGGTAAAGATGCATGATACATGACTGCTGCAATGATCTGTGTGGAGTTGGTTTTACCAGGTAATATCTGGGTTTGCCAGCCCTCAGTGCAGAGTGCAGGTGTCATGTTAGTTTTAGATAGGCAGAATCCCATAGTATTTAAATGCTCCGCTGACATGCACGGCCAAGCATTCGGAAGAGGGGCGGTAACGCCTGTGGGAAGGTTTGCCTATCCTCGCTGTATAAAACCGGGATGTTGCGTCACTAGGCCACACCCTCTGTTGAAGTCGTGATGACAAAATGCATCAGAGCGTGACCTAGCGGCAACCGTAAGTGATGTATGCGATTCACCAACAGGAAGTGACATTCTAGGCTGCCTGCATATTCAGTGTTGGCAGAGATAGACACTGTTTCATCCTGGAGAGTGACGGTGATTACTTCGCATACAATACCTACTGCGATTTGATGTTATTGATACGAGGATTATAAATAGAAACAAGGATCCCCTTCTGTATTATATGGCGCTTTTTAACCAGAATCTGGTGAGTTTAAACCCTTGGGGGAGTGGTCCATGCGGTGCAGTTTGTGGTGAAACAGTGAACTTATTCACTTCTTCTGAATCCTTTTTTACTGGTGCACACACTCTTCTTCATAAAGGAATTCATAAAGAGGACTGTCACATTTCATGTGTGAGAGGAAGCGCTGCTACAGATACAGGTATAGTGGGGCAGCCATCAAGTCTGAGTTAAGGATTAGGGGTGTTAGGAAGAAACCATGCACTCTGTTATGTATGCTGTAAATTTTTAGTAATGCTTTTGAAACTTTATCCTTGCCCAATCTGAAGTTACTAAAGGAGTGTAATGTAAGTAACCAGCATACATAGTCTACAGGTTGGGTCAGCAAAGCACATTGCGATATGAAGACAGCAGTACAAGAGTTAATGCAATGTGAAGACACAAGTAGTTACAAGGAGTAACGAAAACTTCACTTGCAGCCAGCCATAAGTGTGTACATGTGACAGGTGTGATAGCCTCTTGCGGTTGGAGTTGTTGTCGGTACTTTCTCTGTGAGTGGTTCGTCTCCCATAGCAACGGGAGCAGATTAGCACTGCTGAGGTCCTCAGCCTATGCACAGGTACAGATGAGAATGAGTTAAGTGAGTGCGAGCATGGCCCCATTCTGTTACTGGGAGTGAGGTAGTGGAGATACACTGGACAGGAGGGCATTGGCCCTGCTTGTCCTTCCTAAATGCAACAGTGACCGGGGTGGTGTACTTTGGCATCGAGAGAGTTAACAAGAGTTCAGTTGTCTGTTCCAGTAAAGGTACCCTATGTGT
Organism: Glandirana rugosa; assembly: GCA_018402905.1. Classification (NCBI taxonomy): domain Eukaryota; kingdom Metazoa; phylum Chordata; class Amphibia; order Anura; family Ranidae; genus Glandirana; species Glandirana rugosa. The sequence continues at coordinate 752,750 of BLSH010452701.1, forward strand.
ATAGGCAGTGACCCTGTTCGAGGTTCCTAGCTTAGCCCAGAAGAACCCACCCCACCCCCATGTGACCCACACTTGGTACCCAACGAGGAGGGGAACATGGAGGGAGTGTCGCCCCCCTAACCTAGATGCTGACAGAGGGAGAGGACAGTAAGAAGAAGGCTGAGATTACCAATCTTCTGCTGCTCCTTTACTGTCCAATCCAAGACTGAGTACAGGAAGGAGACCAGTTTGTATTGCCTAACTGCAGGAGATAAAAGTCAGGGTGCCAGCCTGGCAATGATATCTGAAAGGGATGTGTAATTATCAGAACTTGATGGACAAATAACAATTAATTGGTAGATAATGCAGCTCAATCATTTTTTAGAGGTATAACATTAGGCGTGGCCTATCCTAAACTTGTTTATCCATATTTTTATTGCTCATAGTCCAGTTAGCAATGTTAGTTTTTGTTTTGATTGGATCTGTTACTACATTAGCTATCCTTGCAGGATATTTTTTCCTTCTCCCTTCCGTCATCTCTTTCGTTAGCGGTTTTTGTCGACCTTATTTGATTAACATTTATTTTCTAACAAGCTAACGCGGTAGGCCTGAGTGAGAGCTGAGGAGTTATTAAAGCTTATTGATTTTTGAAGTCTCAATACAAAATTGAACAATGCTGCTTTAGGGATGAAATCATCTAGTTAAACCGTGAGTAAGTTCTTTCCAAGGTCCCCTTAGCAGATACATCATCTGTAATAGGAGTTTGGCAGCAAGCTAAGGATAAAACAGTAATCTCCGGCTTGACTCTCCCCAGGAATGTCTGTCACAATATGTTATTTGTTGGACTTATGCACACTATCCCCAATAATGTGGAAAAAAAGTCTTGCTCTGTATGACCAGTAACAACTTAAAGTGGTTGTAAACAATCACTTTGTAAAACAACCCATTCCGTTTGAAATAGAAATGAAAGGCAAAACATTTGTGCATAGATTTAAAATATATATATATAAATACCTTTTTTCCCCTTTTTTATCAGAAATCAAATTCCCTCTGTTCTCCGCTGCATAGGGGCTGGGGGGAGGAGAAGTAGCAGGACACTGAGCTTCCCAGTAAAAGGCTGTGAGGGGGGGAGCGTGACAGGATGGGTATGATCATTGGAGGAGAGCAGGCTGAGTTCCCAGCGTAGCTAGAGAACTGACCATGATGTGTTCTCCTGCTTAGTGTGGTCATTTTTTAATAGGAAAGCAGAGGGACTGGCAGGAACACCAGGAATTTCACACAAAGGAATTAATACAAAGAGAACCGCATACTTTTTCATAGTACAGCAGGCATATAGCAGGAATATGAAATGTTGGGGTAACATACGCTTTAAATCCTGACTTCATTTTTTTGGGGTTCTACTTGCTGTAAATTTTGCATTTTTTTTGTAGTGATATAGGGCCAGTCCACCAGTGACATTAAGGTGCAGGTAGGGTCTGGTGCACTGAGTCAGCCCCTGGTGTTTTTGCCTTGGTTGCTCCAACTTTGAGAACTGCCGTAGCTCCCCACTTTACTTTCATACATATGGGTGTTTTGGGTGTTCTAGGTGTTCCACCATCTCCTGATGCATTGTTGTAAATAATTTGACCCCATCGGTCAACAGCGATCTTTCAATAATTATCTATTCCTACCCTCTGTTGATACACGTTAGAAAATTAAGGCATAAATTATTGTGAGACTCATGGCCATCATCATCCGTGTTGTATATGTTTGCAAAAAAAAAAGAAAAGAAAGATTTTGGACTGTACAGGCCACACAAGGAGAAAACAATTTGTACTATAAAATCATACAATTTATTAGGTAACAAATGTTAAAAAAAGTTCATACAATGTATATGCACCTGGATAATTAATGTAGCACCCTGGTCCTAAACAGGGCTGCTAACAAATTTAGTTCAGCTAGGTGGTAACTAGCTTGGCTAATTGGTAGAGGATCCACTGGCTTTTGCCCTAAGCCTGGATTTGGTGCATTTCTCTCTTCTGTCACTAGGTGACACTGCCGCTTTTGACATTAGAATGACAAGATCGTATTGTATCCAGGTTAGGAATGGATGTTATCCCAGCCAATTTGCAGGGTTTTTTTGGCCCCATGGCATGCTGGGAGAGCCTATTTACTTGGGTGGAGTCAGGTGATCGTGTTTCTGTGCCACCTGG
>BLSH010452701.1:759463-784547 GCA_018402905.1 Glandirana rugosa
GACCCCAGGTTTTTTTTACAACTAAGTGTACATAACCCTCGAATTGTTTCGGTTACGTCACAAGTTTGAGATTAGTTCTTCACCTTTTACTCCCCAAGACAACTTTGGTTTGGTGCCAGTCCATCTGGTTGATTTTAAAGTCGGTGTTGACGGTCCTTTTAACAAGTCCGACGTTTCTTTTTGGGTGTTTATTGAAGTCCACTTTATGTCCTGAGAGACTTTTGTACACCACACCGACAAAGTTCTACGTGTTATTCCCCCGTGAACTTGTTTCTACCCAACGTACCAGCTCAGCGGTCTTCTTTCTGAAATTTTAGTTGGTCTACCTGACCGTGGTTTGGTTTCAACAGAACCCCTCATTTTCCACTTCTTGATTAGAGTTTGAACACTGCATTGGCTTTGTTAAGCTCCCAATACATGTGAATCAACATTTTTTTTGGACCCCAGTTAACAAGTCTTTATTGAATCCTTTTATTTGTTTCTAGAGTGTTCCGTGAGAGTTGTCTTTAGCCATGTACTGTATGTGCTTGTTTCCATACAAATTAAGTAATCTAGGCTTGGCTTCGGCCTAGGTCACGCTGCAGTCAATCCGTTCCTCACACTGTGGTTTTGTGAAGCGTCAAAGCACAGTTTTCCATTTGACTTGTGCGTTTTCTTCATTTTATTGCTGCTGTGTGATCCTGGGCATTTAATTTATAGATATACTCAGGCTGAATAAAAAATCTATCGTCATCTACAGGAGATTTACAGTTTTTTTCCCCTCTAATTTATGGGATTTTTTACACTTTTACTGGTCTCGAATTATGTGCTGCAGGAGTTAAGATGTGTTTGCAACAGCAGAGTGTCAGTTCCAGGTCTGAGAGATATATGGCAAATCCATAGGAAAGGTCCAATTTATTGAGGATGCAGGGAAGAATTTGCCTTGAGCGAAAAGCTGAAACAAACATTGTTCCCGCTTCCTGGGGCTGCACACTAATAACGTTTTCATTCAGGTCTCTTTGTCTTAAATCATGTTATACCTGCTCCATGTAAATATGTATGTAATGTTTTATTGTGTGTTGTGCATAATGCTTAGTTAGTTAACAGGAATTTCCAGTCTAAATACGATTGTAATGTGTGATATTTACTTCTTTCGGGTTCCATGCATCATGCTGGAGGCTGGTGTCTTCTCTTCTTTTTCTGCTTTCTCCTTGTTGTGGCACTGTGGCTACTATGGATGAGCGTAGGCTCATCCATAGTCCAAACTAGGATTGATTTTGCTGTTAACACACTTCCTGTCCTATTATGACAATGCTTACTCGCCCCACTGTATCTATGGAAAGAAGCAGTGTTGACACTCTAGGACAAGACTAGAGAAACCTCTCCCTTGCCTCTTCTTAATAACATACAGTTGTGGGTTTCTAACAAGTTATCTGGAAAGATCACAATGTCATTTTTGTACTTATTGAATAGATGTAATAAAACTTTTTTTACTGTTGTATTTGTAGCACTACTCCCGGAGAAACCACTGAATTATCTTGTGACTTCTCTGCACACCCAAAGATGACACCCCTTGCTCACCCAGCAATTACTGACACACCTTGATATACAGTATTTCAAAGAATATATTAGGCCAAACATAGCTTAAAAGACAAGAGAATTAGAAAGTGTACTTATATAATCAATCAATAAGATGATAATGTTAATCTGAGAGATGTGGTTAAACAACTGCAGTATTCTGACTATCAGTAAATAAAATAACTGAATTTTTTTTTATCTAGCAACAGTATATAAAGACAGTATTAACTTGCTATAACTGTCCCCATTTAATCCCACTGGCCAGTGAATGATAAAAAAGAAAAAAAATCGGCTTGCAAAATTGAGGCCCTTAATGAAAGCACAACAGTTCCCAGTAGACAACAAATTAACTTGTGCAATGCTAGACTCTTACCAGACCCAGGGCGCCTTCTTCTGGGTCTCTGGACACATTCTCCACAGATAGGAGTTGTGTTTTCTCTCTTTTATTCCTACCGAGACAGTCCCTCTTTGAAGGGAGTGCTCTGTAGTACAGTCTAATCTTACTAGGCATCCGAATTACACCTCACACCTTCCCAGTGGGAAAGTTCCCTTCTCTGAGGAAAAGTCCTGTGCAATTAGCAGTCTCTCGGAGGTATCACCCGATTGGGGTCAGCTACAACAGGGTTCCATTCAGCCAGCAGTCCAGTCTAATTTTCTCAAACATTTCTTTAAGCCCTCTCCCTTCCTCTCAACAGCCTGCAGACCTTCTTCTCCTTTCTTTTTTGCAGCAGTCAATTACTGTCCTTCCGGGATTGACCCAGATCCAGCATAAATGGCTACGCCCTGCACTAGAGATACTCCATAGACAAGCATTGCAAAGTGGTCTTCTTAAAGATGGCTACGGCACTTTTGCATAATGAATATTCAGCTCAACCCTGTCCACACTGCAGAAGGATAATACAGCAGCAACAAAGGAAGACGTTCCACCACAGTTATCAGCTACATTCCAGCTTACATATTTAACAGACCTAATCGGAAAGAGAAGTTCATTGTTAGGGTTTACACACAATTTAAAGACACCTTGTCAAAAAAATTAAAGATTACAGGTAAAAGCACATAAAGGTCAAATATTATAAATGCTTACTTGCAGTGTTTTTAATTTTCATGCATAATTAACTCCCACACTCCAAAGACATGCTGGTAGGTTAATTGGATCCTGTCTCAAGTGGCCCTACTGTGTGTATGTATGAATGTGAGTTAGGGACCTTAGATTGTAAACTCTTTGAGGGCAGGGACTGATGTGAATGTATAATGTATATGTAAAACGCTGTGTAAATTGACGCCGCTATATAAGTACCTGAAATAAATAAATACATTTACATAACTAGTCAATTCCCTAGCACAGTCCCTTCCTTCTTTGCATAGCATTGTCCTTTCCTCTTCAGTGTGTATCCAATTTCTGTCTGTGCTGGACCAATTCATCCACCCTTCCTCTCACCTCCCCATATAACCTTTTATGCAGCTGCCGGGGGAAAAGTAAAGGGTAATACTATATACAGAATATCACTTGAGTGATAGCTATGAGTATCACATCCAAGATGGCAGCACACAGCAGCTTTCTTGGAGTGTTTGGTTTTCTACCCAAGAGAGGCATTTACAGGTAAATAGCATGCATAAAATATGTTAAATGCGCATATGATGTATAAGATTTTTTGTTGAAAAGATTGGTCTGGCGACAGGACCTCTCTAAATCCCAACTCTCTTAAAAAAAAACCCTTGCAGTGGGGCCCACAGCTTATTAAGGGTTGCATGCTTGTTAACTCTAGAGGGAAGAGGAAGTGACTGTATTCTTTACCTTACCTCCTGCCCAGGCAGATTTCAGAACTCTCCTCTTCTGTTCTCCACTCTGGGCTGTGGGCAATCCCTCAGATATTAGCACTGCATTGTATGTGAGGAGGTGAGCATGCAACCGCAGTGGGGAGTGTCCTAGTAAGGAAGCTGTGGGGGACCGGGGGCAAATGTGATGGAAGACTGCCACATCAAGTAAAATTGTCTTCCTCTGCCCAAGGCAAAAACAAGCAATTAACCCTCCTAGAGTGGGGGTTGCCATTGCAAAAGTATTTTTCTTGTACCCAGAGTTGGACTTTAAGCTCCTGACCCCAGTCCTTACACCCATCACCACCACCACACCTATTTTCTAGCTTTGGCCAATCTGGTGACATCACAGGTCTTAACTTTTCTCTTCCTGGAACAATAGGGGGCAGCACTTACTGGAGCACTGAAAGGCGCTCAAGTAATTATGATACCTTAATGAATGACGTCCCTCTCCTCCCAGCACTGAAGTGCCACTGAAAAAGCTGGCATTTACAAGGGACCAGTCTGGCTCTCACCCCCCAGTTTCACACTGCATAGGCTTGGTGATAAGTCTCTCAGAATTTGGGGTATTTCTGCAGCACTCTAAGAACGAAGAGTCGAACTTATCATAATGCTATCATGTGGCACCTTTTGCTTGTTCTCCAAGGAAGAGCATAGCTTAAGGCTTTCTCTGAGAACACAGGGTTTCATTAAAATTCCTGCAAAGTTCACTGCCTTATTTCACTAGCAAACACCTTATTAAAGATATACATAATCTGCTTTTAAATCAGACCCTCAACTACAATGGTTACTGGGGCCAGAAGATGTTATCACCATGTGTTGATAGGTTTTACAATTAATAAATCTTTTGGTTAATTTATGGCAATTTTAACAGCTTAAACAAAAAATAATACAAACACCCGTGCCTTTACAAATCAATATTAATATATAAACATGTACAGTGGCTGTGTCAAACACCAATGGTGTCAGAAAGGTAGAGTGTATCTAAACAGCGCTTGGACTACAAGACTTAATATACAAATTATAAATGTCTAATTAAAGTCCACATATTGAAGCCCACACGGGCATTCTCCTTCTGCCATTAATAGTTCTACAGGAAACACATCTGACTCGTGTAGAAACCAGTCTGATCCAGAAATGTAATCATATTTTTTGGTGAATCAAGTATATTTTGGACTAGTTTGTTCATTAAATTTGGGGCCTTACGATATATAAACTGTGGCCTCTTGAGAAGAATTTTAGACAAATCATTTTCCTTCAAATGGATGGGCCAGTGTTTCCTTACAACCCCTTCAAATTTCCTATATTGACAATTATGATTAGTAATGAAGGCTACTCCCAATTCTTTCTCTTCCTTTTTCTTATCCAGTAACAACTCCTTCCTAACCATATGTTGGACTTGCTCATTTATTCCCTTCAGGTAAATATCTTTATATCATTTGTCCTTAAATCTCTGAATCAACATGTCAGCCTGGCTATTAAAATCATCAATATCACTGCAATTAGGCCTAATATGCATTAGCTGTCTTTTAGGGATACCCTCTATCCATTTTGGATGGTGACTGCTGTGCATAGGGATATAGCCATTGCGGTCTGTTTACTTAAAAAATGAACGAGCGCAGAACCTGCTATTCTGCCTATACAACACATCCCTGATGATGTCATATATGCGACGAAACTTGGTGGGAGGAGTTGAGTCACGTGACGAGGAATGCTGGACGGTCGGCCATCTTTCTGGTTGGAAACTGTGCTGAGAATTTACATGTACACATGCTCGTTTTATATCATTGTTTGTGAGTATTCTGGCTTCTCTTTTTAATAAACATTCTTGATGTCAGTGATGCTGCACAATGAAGCTTTCTTTTTTTGCATGTTTTATGGTCATACCATAAGAAGCACCACTTATTACTAGCAAAGGAAGATGGTATCTTTTCAAGCTATTGGTGATACTCCATTGAAGGAAGAACCCTATTAAACAAACGCGATTGGCCGCCTTTAGCTAGATGGCCCACTTGCTCTGATAAGAGTCAGTGTGTTTCTCCCCCCTCTGGTGACAGATATTTTCCTTTCCTTCACATCTGATCATGTGTGGGTTTGCACCAAGTGGACTTTAACAGGACTATACATATGGACTAATGTTTATTATAGAGCTGCATTTAGGTTTTATATTGTTTGGTTTTGTTCCAGGAGAATTGTGCTAGCAGCTGTTTTCATCAAATTTTGATCATTTGTTTATTAGCACGGGTATATTTTGTTTGTTTTTTTACCAAATCAAAAAGGTTGATCAGAGTGGGATTCCAACGTCCAAAAAGGAGATATACTGTTATTTTAATTTCCAAATAATGATTTTGTTGCCAATGTACCTTTTATTTAAAGCCAACTCAGGTCTGATTTAGCCAAAAATCTCCTCATACTCCTAATTGCTAATAAAAATATTTGCCACACTGGGAGCATATTTGGCTCCCATTGCCACTCTTCTATGCTATCGGTAATAGACCATACATAAGAGGTTGATATCTACATTGTGTGGATATCTATGCGTTGATATCTTTTGTGTGCGGATACATTATATTGTGACTCCTGTGTATCCCATGGGACTCTTTATATTGCGGAGGGGAATCCCTCTATATCCTGTACCACCATAACGTGGAAGTTGGTAAGTAATATTTGGCTCCTTTTTAGCAAATATATACAGTATCTCACAAAAGTGAGTACATCCCTCACATTTTTGTAAATGTTTTATTATACCTTTTCATGTGACAACAGTGAAGAAATTATACTTTGCTACAATGTAATGTAGTGAGTGTAAAGCTTGTATAACAGTGTAAATTTGCTGTCCCCTCAAAATAACTCAACACACAGCCACTAATGTCTAAACCACTGGCTACAAAATTGAGTACAGTGAAAATGTCAAAATTGGGCCCAAAGTGTCAATATTTTGTGTGGCCACCATTATTTTCCAGCACTGCCTTAACCCTCTTGGGCATGGAGTTCACCAGAGCTTTACAGGTTGCCACTGGAGTCCTCTTCCACTCCTCCATGATGACATCATGGAGCTGGTGGATGTTAGAGACCTTGCGCTCCTCCACCTTCCATCTAAGGATGCCCCACAGATGCTCAATAGGGTTTAGGTCTGGACACATGCTTGGCCAGTCCATCACCTTTACCCACAGCTTCTTTAGCAAGGCAGTGGTAGTCTTGGAGGTGCATTTGGGGTTGTCTCCGAAGGGAGGGGATCATGCTCTGCTTCAGTATGTCACAGTACATGTTGGCATTCATGGTTCCCTCAATGAACTGTAGCTCCCCAGTGCCGGCGGCACTCATGCAGCCCAAGACCATGACACTCCCACCACCATGCTTGACTGTAGGCAAGACATACTTGTCTTTGTACTCCTCACCTGGTTGCCGCCACACACGCTTGACACCATCTGAACCAAATAAGTTTATCTTGGTCTCATCAGACCACAGGACATGGTTCCATTAATCCATGTCCTTAGTCTGCTTGTCTTCAGCAAACTATTTGCCTGCTTTCTTGTGTATCAACTTTAGAAGAGGCTTCCTTCTGGCAAGACAGCTATACAGACCAATTTAATGCAGTGTGCGGGTAATGGTTTGAGCACTAACAGGCTGACTCCCCACCCCTTCAACCTGTGCAGCAATGTAGGCAGCACTCATACGTCTATTTCCCAAAGACAACCTCTGGATATGATGCTGAGCATGTGCACTCAACCTCTTTGGTCGACCCTGGGCGAGGCCTGTTCTCAGTGGAACCTGTCCTGGTAAACGTCTGTATGGTCTTGTCCACCGTGCTGCAGCTCAGTTTCAGGGTCTTGGCAATCTTCTTATTGCCTAGACAATCGTTATGTAGAGCAACAATTCTTTTTTCAGATCCTCAGGGAGTTCCTTGCCATGAGGTGCCATGTTGAACTTCTAGTGACCAGTATGAGAAAGTGAGAGTGATAACACCAAATTTAACACACCAAATGTAACACTAACAAGTCACATGACACCGGGAAGGGAAATGGCTAATTGGGTCCAATTTGCACATTTTCACTTAGGGGTGTACTCACTTTTGTTGCCAGCGGTTTAGACATTCATGGCTATGTGTTATTTTGAGGGGACAGCAAATTTACACTGTTATACAAGCTGTACACTCACTACTTTACATTGTAGCAAAGTGTCATTTCTTCAGTGTTGTCACATGAAAAGATATAATAAAATATTTACAAAAATGTGTGTGCAATGCTTTTTCAGTGATTTTATCTATATTGCTGGGAAACGGCAATACATTACAGCCGCGATAATAAACGACAATTTTTCCTTTGAAAATGTAATTTTGCTCTGGCTATGTTCTAAACATCACAGAGGTGCTCCCTTTTACAGGCAGACCAAGGAGACCCCCGAGGCACAATATTTAAAGTAATTTTTCTTTTTTTTTTCACTTTAAGCATTATTAAAATCACTGCTCCTGAAAAAACAATTTATTTAAAAACTTTTTTTTTTCATTGATACATGTCCCCTAGGGCAGGACCCGTGTCCCCATGCACTTTTTAGGGCAATAACATTGCATATAAGCCTTTAAAATGGGCACTTTTGATTTTTCATGTTCAGGTCCCATAGACTTTAATGGTATTCAAATGTTTGCGCAAAGTTTTTGCCTGTTTGCATGTTCTGGGGTGTTCAGCTCATTCCTACCAGACTGCTGTGGTTGAGTTTGCTACCACTTGGGGCACCGTGACACATTCAGTGGGGGTGGTACCCTCACTACTTCATGAAGTCCTAGTGGAGAGAGATTTTCCCCACTTTTGGAGTTTATGGGAAAACTAAAGGAGTTGGGAGGACAGAGCTCCCCCTACTGAGGAAACACTGGAACTCACTTCAGACCCTTTTGATTGCAAAATTGAAAGGGTAATTGTTGGTGTTTCCAATGGAAGTGTAGGTCCTTTTCCTTTTTCTGCAATGGCTGGAGAGCAGGAGGAGCTAGAATCCAGTCCCCAGCTTGAAGATAATGAACAATAAATTATCTCTGACTCTAATAATGAAAGTGCACCGAATGTGGTGCCTGACTTAGATGTCAGGAAAGATGAATTTTGTACGGAACAATTAAGAGACTCCACACTCATTAGAGCCAGAGAAAACATTAAAATGATTGATGACAACCCTGTTGAATCTAATGTAGGGGTGTCTTTTCCCTACATGGCTCTTAAAGTAACTTGCTGTATCAAGTGGTAAAGCAAGGGGAGGAGGAGGTAGAACAATTAGTAGTTCCCAAACCCTATCGCCGGATGGTATTAGATTTGGGCCACGGTCATATAATGGGTAGACATCATGGTATAGAGAAAACTAAGGAGAGGATAACCCAGAGATTCTTTTGGCCTGGGTTACATGTAGACGTCAAAGAATATTGTGAGTAATGCCCAGAGTGTCAATATTATGTGCCATCGCCCCATTTTCACAGTCCGCTGGTACTGTTATCAATAATTGAAGTGCTTTTTGAAAGAATTGGCATGGATCTGGTGGGACCAGTAGTAGAGTCTGCCCGGGGCCATCAGCACATGCTGGTAATACTGGACTATGCCACGCAGTATCCTGAAGCCATTCCCTTGCGTAATACCTCAGCTAAAGCTATTGCCAAAGAGCTTGTCCAGGTATTTTGTCATATGGGTATTCCAAAAGAGATATTAAGGGATCAAGGCACACCATTTATGTCCAGAGTCTCTAAAGAATTGTGTAAGTTGTACAAAATCTCCCATCTCCGTACCTCTGCCTACCACCCCCAAATGGATGATCTTGTGGAGAGATTTAACAAAACACTTAAACTCACACTCTGGGATAGAGTGCTGGTACTAGTCCCTACAGTTGCGAGTAAATTCCTAGCAAAATGGCAGGGTCCCTTTGAAATTATGGAAAGAGAAGGGGAAGTAAACTACAAAGTTTACCAGCCAGGAAAAAGGAAACCAGAGCAAATATATCATGTTTATCTCTTGAAACCTTAGAAGGACAGAGAAACTTTACTGGCAGTGCCAACTCCCCAAAAGGACATGGCCCCCATGACACCTGAGGTACCCATAACTGCAACCTTGTCAGTGGCCCAACAAAAGGACGTTAAAGAGTTTGTGAATAAGAATAGAGACTTTTTCTTTCACCTACCCGGACTGAACACAGCTATACAGCATGACATAATTATGGAACCAGTTGTCCACGTAAATGTAGAACATGACTCTAACTCTAATAAGAACATGTTAGGGTTGGATGTGATAGAGGAGTCCCACAGTGACTGGTCAAGTCCCATAGTGTTGGTCCCAAAGCCAGATGGCACTATAAGGTTTTGTAATGATTTCAGGAAGTTGAATAGCGTGTCCAAATTCAATGCGTACCCAATGACTCAGGTCGATGAGCTTATTGACAGATTGGGAAGTGCCAGGTACATAACTACTTTAGACCCGACTAAAGGTTATTGGCAGATACCCCTAATGGAATCTGCAAAAGAAAAGACTTCTTTTTCTACTCCTGAGGGGTCATTCCAATATAAGCGGATGCCTTTTGGTTTGCGTGGTGCTCCTGCCTCATTCCAGAAAATGATGGACAAGACATTGAGAGCACATCGCCAATACTCAGCCGCCTATTTAGGCGATGTAGTCATCGCACAGACAGATGCCTCTGATGTGGGTCTGGGTGCGGTACTGTCCCAAATCAGAGACGGTGAGGAGCACCCGGTCACCTACCTGAGCAGGAAGCTTAACAGACATGAGAAAAATGATGCCATTGTTGAGAAGGAATGTTTAACTATCATATGGGTCTTAGAGGCCCTGAAATATTACCTGTTGGAGAGACCATTCAAACTAGTCACTGATCATGCCCCTCTTAAATGGATGTGTGATAACCAGGAGAAAAACAGTCGTGTCACAAGGTGGTTCTTTTCTCTGCAAGCATTTAAGTTTACGGTGGAACATAGAGCTGGGAAACTCCAGAATAATGCAGATGCCCTTTCCTGTGTCCATTGTCTGGTTGGGACAGTTGCTTAGCTGCAGGGGCTTGAGTAGAGGGGGGGATACCTGACATTATGAAAGGCGAGGTGATCCATGGACGTTATGTTTCACCTCACTTGCGTTCATTTGCAGTGAACTAAGGCAAAATCCGGGCCAGGTGTTACCAGACACCTTGGAAGGGGGTTCTGGTCCAGATTTTGTGGTCCACTTGTGTCCACCAACAGGTTGTATAAATAAGCAGGAGTAGAGCAAATGTTTGCTCTGGCCTGGGACTCGGGAAGCTAAAAACTTGAGAGCTGCTGAACTGAAGTTTTGCTTTGTGACTGAAACAAAAGGTTTGCATTATCTTTCTGTTTTGTGGGTGACTGGGAGAAGCCCTTCACCTCTGAGTTAGGAAACCTGGAAATGTTTAGTAAGAGCCTGGGTGGCAAGGATTCATTTTCTGTTTTGTTTGATTTTTCATGCAACCTTTGGTGATCCCCTTTGAGCTAACCCTCCACAATGCATACATATGTGGATACAGTGTAGCGTAATACATTAGTAATAAAGAATACCCAGGTCAAAGTGATGATGCTGCCCCAGGGGCTGGGTAAATGAAAGTCTGGACTCAAAGCAAAAGGGGTAAATGACATTGAAGGTCATTCAACTCAGAAGACTGGCAACATCTATGTAGTCGTGGAAAGGAAAGATTGTGGAGGACGATGAGTGACGAAGAGTATCGCTGCTTTTTTTCTTTTTACTGGTTTTTCTTTGTTAGCTGGAGTTCTGCTTTAAAAATTAGTGTATGAAATATGGTCATGAAACTAAAGTAGAACAAGCAAGTCAAATGCGAAAATTACATGGAAAATTACTTTCAGAGATCTCTAAGGCAATAACTTGGAAAGCAAGTACTGACTGAATATGGCACAATCGTTTTCCTTTAATGGCTGCTTTATGGAAACCGAGTGGTAAGTAATATTTACTGTTCCTTTAAATCTGAGCGCAGAACAATCTAGTAATTTTCTGGCTGGAACAATCAACAGAAAACAAACGACAAAAATTTCTTATTCTCACTCTTGGTGGAAAATTCCTGCTTATGCCATCCATTAGGGAAGCTGAAGTTTATTGTCTCATAACATAGCACATTATGTCTGCTGGGATATATGTTTATGATCCATAAAAAGGAATATATAAAGATTAGTATGCAGGGCGCTTTTATTCCATTGTAATAGTATTCATAATTTTTATCTCCACAAACACAAAATCAGCATATTTGGTCCGATTAATCCTAAAAATAATGCCTGTGCAGTCATTAATAATGTTTCTGTTTGTCAGGGAAAGGAGAGCAGCTGATGGAGGGCAGAGGCGGCAGATTGTCAGAAATGTTGTAGACGTACTAGGGTATGGCCAGTGATGGATTATACTGCAGTAACAAGTGTGAAGATATGCCACAGGGGTAATTTACTAAAGGAGTAGAAAATGCTCACTTAGTGAAGTAGTGTTCACTTAAAGTGCCCAATCACGTGCAGGAGAGTGTTAAAGGAAAATTGTAAAATTTTGGGTTAATGTTTATATTTTTTTTTAAGCTGAACTCCAGGCAAACAACTAAATGCTCATATGAAATAAATACATGGGGCGTGTTGTATCTGCCAAAGGAGTTGTATATCTGTCCAGACAGTTCTGACATTTGCACAACTCTGCCACATACACAGCCCTGTTTGTTATTTTTCTCTGCTGCGTTTTTTACAGGTGCTGGTCTTAACTTCTCCCCCAGCCTATGACTAGATAGTCAGATTAGAAGCAACAAACTGATGATTTCATCTCCTTGTAACACTGCTCTCTCCTCCTATCAGTGTGTTCCTTTTCAAAGTGGAACTTCAGGGGGGGTGGCTCCACCATTTTGGTGCATAAGCAGATTGGGCCTTTGAGTTCTAGCAGAGACCACAGGCAGGTGAAGTATATTTTCTCCACTGCAGGTGGCGCTCTTCCACAGTGGCACTGTTGTTTGAGAGGAAGTCAAGAGGAACAGGGTTCCTCTATGGTTTCCTTGGTCACTGGGGAAGCTTATCCTATTGGATGCTGCTGCCCCATATAACACGAGCAGCCATCTGGGTCAGGCAGAGCCTATTTAAGGCCCTGGCTCCTAGGTTTTTTTTTTTTTAAGATATGTTTATTGTTTTTTTACAAGACATACATACATAAAAAAAAGAAAAAAAAACAAAAACACCTGTGTACAACTACATGTTGTACACCAAAATTGGGCAGCTCAGTAAACCAAAGTGTAAAAAATGAAAATGCTGTACATCTACATACAGTATACATTTCTCTTAACTTAGATTAATTACGTCTCACATAAAATGGTGACTTATTCTGACAAATACGATTTGGATTCCACCTCTTAGAGGGTCAGCAGTAAATATCCTAGGTATTCTTCTCATAGGTTAACCAACAAGGAATCAGATAAGTTTGAACCATTAAGATAATATAGGACTCAGCGTAAGGAGGCTATCCAGCCATCTACCCCAAATTTTTGAGAACATCCTATTCCTTTTCCTAAGATCATATGTAAGTTTATACAAAGGCAGGGAGTCATTCACCAATTTCAACCAGAGGTTTATAGTTAAAGACTCCGAACCCTTCCATATCAGCAGGAGAGACTTCCTCGCATAAAAATTTAGGATGCGGAGAAGCTTCTTATCCTGAGAGGAGAGGGACAATTCTCCAATGATGCCCAATAGGCAGTTCTTGGGATGAATAACATGCAGGAAGCCTAGGGCTGAGGAAATAAAGGTGCCAATATTCCTCCAGAAATCCTGGACCACCGTACAGGTCCAGAAGCAATGCAGGAAGTCAGCCTGTCCTCCGCAACCTCTAAAACAATCAGCAGCATGCAACAATCCCATTTTATATAATCTAGCAGGTGTAAGGTGGGACTGATGAAAAACCTTGACTTGTATGATCCTGTCCCTAGAGGAAATGACCGAAGCGTTAAAGGTAGCACCAAATTCTGACCAGTCGTCTTCGGTAATGGTTGAGTCTATAGAGGACCATTTAGCCTGAGCCCTCCTAAACCTAGGGTTGGAGTCTGCCACCAGGGCATTGTAATACGTGAAGATAAGTTTCGTAGTCTCTGGGTCTCTTAATAGCTTTTCCAATGGGGCCATTTGAATGGGGTTGGTCAGGGAACCAAATTGAATATGAACAGCATGGCGCAGTTGGTAATAATAGAATAGGTATGTGCTTGGTAGATCAAAGTCCTGTTGCATTTGACAAAATGATTTAAAGCCTTGGATGTCATAATTGTGACATAGGTATTTCACCCCCTTAGAGGTCCAACGTATAGGGTCTGGGAATATGTTTTATTCTGTGGGGTTAAACTACAGAGGGGTATTTGGTGAAGTCAACCAAGGTTCTTTAAGGTATTTAGCAACTATAGACCTAAACAGGGACAGAGACATACCCAACACTGACACACCGGGTCTATCCGGGACAGAGTTACTATATATTATGTTATGAAGAGATTCCATAGAAGAGACAATGGCTCCCTCCGTGCTAGTACAGGCATTTGTGGCATTTGGATGAAGCCAATCATGGATAGGTACCAACTGAGAGGCTAGGTAATATAAATAGAAATTAGGAAAGGCCAAACCTGCTAAATGAGAAGGAAGTCTCAATGTCTCCAAGGCTATCTTGGGCGATTGGCCCTTCCAGAGGAATGTCGTACATATGGAGTTTATGCGTTTAAAAATGCATTTTGGGATTTTGCAGGGTGAATTGGCTAAAACATAGAGGAACCTGGGGAGATATATAATTTTAATAATATTGGATTTACCCATAAGATCCAAAGGTAGATCCATCGATTGACTAGTATAGTCTAAGAACTGTGACAATAGTGGGCATACGTTATTGTTGATATAGGAGGATAGCGGTAGCTGAACCTCCACCCCCAGATATCGAAAAGAGGAGGCTATTTGCAATTCAGATTCTGGGTGAATCAGGGGTATAGCAGCCTGGTCTAGCGGGAAAATGGTAGATTTTTCCTAGTGCACCCTAAATCCAGAATAGTTCCCAAAGGTGTCAATTAATGATAAAAGATTTTTAAGAGATTTGTGGGGGTCCGCTAGATATACCAAGGTATCATCTGCATATAGAGAAATACACTCTTCAATTGTCCCTATCGGAAGTCCTTTTATTAATGGGAATTCACAGATTTTAATAGCGAGAGGTTCCATCACTAGGGCAAACAGGAGGGGCGACAATGGACACCCCTGCAGTGGCTCTGGCAACCGAAAATGCCTCTGTCATCTGGGAGTTAACCCTGAGCCTGGCCATTGGCAAGGTATATAAAAGTTGTATCCACGCTACTACCCGGGGGCCAAACCTGTACCGCCGCAGTGTCTGGAAAAGGTAGGCACACTCCACACAGTCAAAGGCCTTTCGTGTGTCAAGTGACACAAAGACCCGAATAGGTGAGCATTCATGGGGATATTGTAAATTGTGAAATAATCTACGAATATTCATCCTGGTGGAGCGGCCAGGGATGAAACCTCCCTGATCACTCCCTATTAGTTTCACAATCACCTTATTAAGACGATTAGCCAGTACTCTGGCTAGGATTTTGACGTCTACATTAATAAGTGATATTGGACGGTACGAATCGCATTTCAGGGGATCTTTACGGGGTTTTAAAAGTAGTACAATCAAGGCTTTGCGCATAGATGGTGGAAGGGTCCCTGCCTTTAGCGCGGCGTTGTATGTCGTAAGTAGGAGGGGACTAACCATATGGCTGAATTGCTTATACCACTCGGCTGGGAAGCCGTCAAGGCTTGGAGTCTTATGCGCTGACAGTTGTGCTATAGCAATAGCTATCTCTTCTACCATAAAGGGTTCATCCAAGTCAGCTCTGTCTTGATCAGTCAGTAAAGGAAGGGAAATTGTCGCTAAGTAGTCTTTCAGTTGAGCATCAGAGTAATGGGCTCTAGTAGCATATAGATCTTTATAGAAGGAGGAGAATGCTTCAACAATATCATGGGGAGTGTCACTAATATTTTCTTGCATGGTCAAGATCCAAGGGATAGAAATAGGAGTGCGGTCTGGCCTAGTTAAATTGGCCAAGAGGCGGCCAGCCTTATTACCATGTTCAAAACGTTTCTGGGTGACATACAACATTCGTTTTTTAATTGAGTCCAGTAGACCGAGCTCATACTCCCTACGTTTATGTAGCCACGAGTCCCACCTGGAGGAGTCAGGTTGTGCAACATAAGCAGCCTCTGCGGTTACCATTGCTTCTTCCAGTTCTTTAGTGCACTGTTGAGCATTTTTACGGAGTATACCCGTAATGGGCATAAAGCTACCTCTCATCTCCGCCTTGGAGGCTTCCCATACTGTTGAGGGGTCAGTTGTACCCTGGTTAACTCTCCAATATTCTGCAATATCCCTCCCACAAGTGTTCGTCCTCTAACCATTGCGAGTGCATTCGCCAAGTGGCAGGACCCTCTTTAGGAAGGAGGAGGAGATCCACCAAAAGAGGTGCTTGATCAGACACTCCCCTTGGTAAATATGACACCAAAGAGATTAGATCTGTTACTTCCCCCCAAGCGGTCTAGTGCAGGATCTATGGTATTGAAATCTCAGGCCCGGCCTAAGAGAAGGAGAGAGAATTTGGTGAGTAAATCTGGAGAAAACGGGAGATGTACATAAACATTAATTAGCTTTAGGGTCACCGAAGGGAACCCTAGGGTCAGCATCAGAAACCGGGTGTCTGGGTCCGTCTTAACCGACAGCACTTCTGTCCAAAGAGTTTTGGCCAAGAAAATAGAAACCGCCCCTAGAGTATACTGTATGTGTTGCATGATACGAAGAGGACAGCCAGGCCCTTTTAAGGGATTTCAACTTCTCAGGCACCATATGTGTCTCCTGTAGACAAATAATGTGGGGTGAGTTCATACCTCTGATATTCCATGAAACTAGTCTCAATGATTCAGCCATTTACATTAAACTTATCACATGCGACATAAGGGGATTCATATGTGGAAACCAAACATTCTTCTACAAACAAAATATGAGACGCAAAAATATACTTTTGCGCAGCTAGATAGATATGATGTGAGACTCGATATGAGAGACTGCATAACCAAAATACAAACAAGTCCAAAAAGTTCAGAAGTCCAGGAGGACTCCAAGAAAAAAAGAAAAAACCCACAACATGGAAAGAACTCAAAAAATTACCACCCAACCCACCCTGCTCAACCATCCCAAACTCAGTGAGCTTTGGATCCCTAGAACACAAACCAAGAAAAAGTAGCTTTGCCACTTAACGGTGTGGGGTCAGTAGTCAATGCGTAAAGGCTCTCTCAGTATAATTCTTGTGTGACTGCTGCAGGATAGAAAAGACATGGGAAAAGTGAAAGGTACCAATGGTACATTTTGAAACATTAAGCTTTAGCAACAGAGGGCCAACAATATGGGTACATTAAAGTACTATTATGTGACAAAAGACTTTTGGGTCTACTTCAAAGTCAAGGATGCAGGATGGTGCGGAGTATAGTAGTAGACCCACTGTATAGCTCCCTCTCCCAGGGCAAATTGTCCCATCAGGTGTTGGAATTTCTCAGGAGTTGTATAGCCAGGAGTCAAGATGGCGAATGACAGCATAGGGGATAGGCGTCAGACGGGTATAGAGATATTCAGTAAGGACAGAACATAATTGGGTCAAAATGTATCACAGTGTATAATCCATCTACATCAATCGTGCCCATTTCTTTGTTGAGTTCCAAAGTTGTCATTTAGCCAGGACATTGCTTCCTTGGGGTTCGTTTAAAAGTGAGCTTTGCCATCATGAGTAAGTCTCAGCTTAGCCGGGAAGAGCATGGCATATGGCAGACCCTCCTTAAACAGACGAGCTTTCACTGCAGCAAATGAAACACGTTGGCGTTGGACTTTGGCCAAAAAGTCAGGGTAAATAGATATTGTATTCCCACTGAACTTGAGTGGCCCTTTTTCTCTAGTTAGACGTAGTATGGTCACTTTGTCTTGAAAGTTGAGAATCCGGGAAATTATCGGGCGTGGAGAGGTCCCAGGGACAGGAGGACATGGAGGGTGCGGTGTGCACGCTCAATGAGGAATGCATGGGACAACGCTTCAATCCCCAGGGCCTCTCTTAGCCAGAGAGTGGAGGAAGTGCTCAGGGCGTGAGCCCTCCGAGCGTTCAGGAAACCCGACAAAACGGAGATTGTTCCTACGGGAACGAATTTCCAGATCGTCCAATTTGGCCTTAAGGGTAGCTAGCTCTTCTGTGGCAGTATGTACTGTGGCAGATAATGGGTGCACAACATCCTCTAAGGAGCTGATGCGTTCCTCTGTAGCCCCTGTCCTCTCTCTTAACCCTTGCACATCCTGCTTGAGCAGAGAGAAATACATGCGGATAGTCTCTATATGCAGGGTTAATGAGGCCTTGCAGTCCTGAATAGCCAGCATGATCTGAGCCAGGGAGGGTTCTGCCATAGGTGATTGAAAAACATGGCTGACTGCTGGACTGGGCTGATCATCCTGGTATGGGAGGGGGTCCTGTAGTGTAGCAAATATGGCTGGTACAGAGTCCCAAGCGGAGCCTACTCAGAGTAGGCTCGGAAGAAGAGGGTTCGCCCTGGAAACGCGTTAGCCTTGCGAATGATGCCACCTGGATCCTCCATACTGTGGTGGTGATTGACTGATGTCACTTTACTTATGTGCCTTTGACACTGCTCCGCTTGTGAGTATTTTTTATGTTGGATTTTATTTTTAAATAAATGGTTTTATGGTGTTGCACAAGGTCGGTGCGCCCCTCTCTCTTTTGTATCTTTCTCTAGTGTTTTCGAATTCCCATGGTCCTGAGGAGGGCAGCAAGATCTTCTAGTGCACACAAAAGAGTGGAAATTGCATAAATGTTTAACTGCATCTCTGGTCAGGCCCACCCTATTGGTTTATACATTCAAGCGCAGGAACTGTGTGGTGTTTTCCCTAAGTTGGTACAGAGTCCCCCCTTGGACGGCCGTGCATGCGACGCTGCTGGAGAAGTAGCCCGTGCCGCGAGGTCCTCGTTCATTGCTGGGCAGGCGACATCTTGCCGTCGAAAATGGGCTAGCTGTTCCGTCGCGGATGGGGGCACGGGCAGCCCATATTTAACCATCATTTCTCCACCTGATAGTGCTCGGGAGTGTCAGGAGTCGAACAGTGCCTTTCAAGAGGAGATCGGGTGTAGGAGGACTGTAGGATAGTTGATGAGAGCCGGAGCTACTGGATTATGTTGCTGCTCGCTACGCCATTTGGCCACGCCCCCGGCTCCCAGGTTTGGCACGCATTTTGTGAGTTGGCCGAGTAGGGATAGGTGTCTGTCTGTTAGGGTCAGTTCTAGTGGCAGGAAAAGGTTCATGATGAGGAGGGAAAGCGCAGGGTAGCAGCTCTTCTGGACATCATCCTGACTGGGCATCAGACGGGCATGGCTGCATTCTGCCCCTTTCTACAGATGCTGTCAGTCCGCCTAGAACTTACTTTTTTCACATGTTGGAAACAATGAGTGCACTTGGCTGGGCATTCTTTGTGAACTGTAGCTGTATTACTTCCATACAAGTTTTTATTGCACCTGACTGGGTGAATTATTGCTGCCGCACCACCCTGCATCCCACCTACATCTATGCATGCACAGGAAATTTTCCACAAATGGACAGAGACAAGGAGGGCTTTGGGCTTCCCTGGTAGCAGGCTTTGCATGTGTGCAGGAAACTCTGCTATGTGTGCAGATGGTCGAGGCAACCAGAGGATGAACTCATGTGCTGCAGGGATCTCTCAAATCCTGAGCCATGCAGTACATCTGCGCACACTCAGGAAGCGCAGTGAAATTCTTGCCTAGGCAATTGCGTAAGTGCTACTTTCCAGCACAAAATGTAAATTAAAAAAAAATTCTTAAATCTTAATTTCTATTAGTGTTGACCATATTGATTGATGTGAACACATTGTTGCTGTGCTAAGAGAACATTCTTTCACTTTCATTTGGAAGTTTCTCTAATATTTGCCAAATAAATCCTTTTTAAATGGATTGGGATGACTTATTTTTCATAAATACGATACATGCTAAGGAAAATGAAAAAGTAATATTGATTTTTTTAAAAAATCTGTACCAGTATGACTGGAGACATGTAAAGAGCTGTGCAAACTGTTGGCACTATATAAATCCTATAATAATAGTTAAGTACAGTACCTCTGTTTTAGACCTCTTTCATATTGGCAGGCAGAAGATGGTAAATACAAGCGGCTGAGCCATGGTTTTACCGACCCTGACTAGTCAACTTAAGCCTACCATACAGCTGGAGAGGATGTTCACTTACTACGTCTGCGTAAAAATTTATTGTGGCATGTTGTCCTGACAGATGGCACCGCCTGTCAAACTTGCCCATTCATGTGAATGGGGGCTGCACCACAAACATGTGATTGTGGAGTGTTAGTCCAAATAAAAACTGCTGCTCGGCGAAAAAAAAACAGGCAACTGGGAAAACCCTGTGTGTATACAGATGGCTGGAAACATAGCAAATGTGCAGCAGCACTCTTTTGGGAATGAGCCCTGCAGTACATCTGCATGGACTGGGGCAATAGGAACTTGTATTGAAGCAAACAGCAACAAACCTGGTAGAACAGCTACCCAGCTGGGTACACTCACAGTTCAAGTAGCGGGACAGGAATGACGGCGTCTGTTTAGGGGGAGCAGAATGTAACTTGTCCGTCTAGTACCCAACCAGGAAGGTGCCAGAAGAGATGCAACCCTACATTTACCCTCCTTGTCAGGAACCTTTCCCTAACTCTAGCACTGTCCCTAACAGATGGGGTACCTGTCCCTACTCTGTCAGCTCACAAAAAGCACACTAAGACCCAGGAGTCAGGGCCTTAAATAGGCTCTGTCTGACCCAAGATGGCTACTTGAGCTACATGGGGTGGCAGCATATAATAGGATAACTTCCCCAGTGACCCAGGAAACCATAGAGGATCTCTGTTCCTCCAGACTTCCTCTCCAGCAACAGTGCCACTGTGGAAGAGCGCCACCTGCCATGGAGAAAGTAGACTGCACCTGCCTGCATACCTAGGCGAGAAAAGTGGAAGTTGCTACTTTGCAGTGCAAATAAAATCTATTAAGAAAAATTATATCCATTGGTAAGAGAGGAAGGGGAAAGTAGACAAACAGAACAAGATATCATTTAGGGTAAATGTCCACTTTAACGTCTGACAGCGGTTGCTTAGCAGCATTCTGAAAAGCAATCTACTGCAGATTGCCTTTCAGGGACTATATAAACAGCTGTTAATTACACACTGATCAGGAACCCACATCTGCCTGATTATATATAAGAACAAACCTAAATGCTGCCATGTGAAAGATGGCAGTGAAGTGTCCTGGTACTGTTTGGTAAAGTTGAAGATCCCAGATCTTTATTAGTTAACCTTTCCTTTTTACATCTAGCAGGAATAACTACTCATGTCCTGCTTAACTGTTCAGCGTTATAACATAAAGCACATCCAAACAGATGCCGGAGAGGCTAATTTACACATGTTCCAGTAGCAAAATGCCGCTCTAGGCAGCGCGCTATTCAGGCGTTCCTTTCCCAACTGCTGAGCACAGAACAGCGATCCGTTACAGGCAAAGATCCACAAGAATGGAAATATTGCACCTCTAGTGCTGCTCCTAAATTTATTTTATATAAAAAAGGAAAGCCAAACCATGAAAGCCAAACTGCTTCTGACATATGTGGTCCTACAAAGAAGAATAAACACCTTATTTTTTGGATTTGTGATAATAGTGAGCAGGGGCGTTGCTAGGTCTCCAAAAGATCTGGGGCTAAAGCCCATAGCAGCGAAGTAAAGAAAGTCATATGCTTGAGCATATATATATATATATGTATAAATATAAATATTGTTACATATCTGAGTGTGGATCCCCCTTACATCAGGGTCCCCAGAGAGCCCCCCACTTACATCAGGGTCCCCAGAGATCCTCCGCTTTGAATGCTGGGCAGGGAAGGAGTTGTGGCTGTGATGTCACTGGTTGCTAGACACTAGGCAAATCTAGCAACCAGTGACCAGGAGTAGAGTCAGGTGTAGGTGAGGGCAGCGCCAGAGCCAGCACTACAGCGGCTCAGTCTGCCCCTGCCTCTTGCATTCCGGACTGGGACATACCTGCTAATTGCAGAACTGCACCCACTCGGTAAGAGACTCGGGGCTATGGGCCCCAGACTCGGGGCTATAGCCCCAATAGCCACCCCCTAGCAAGACCCCTGATAGTGAGGCATGTATGTAGGAAGGTTCTGCTGAACTTTGCACCATTTACTTTAAAGTGTGTCTAAAACTATTACTGTAGTTATTTTCTCCTATTCTCTCATTTGGTCTGTCAACTATTAAATGTATTTTGTTATATCTGTTCAATAAGTGTGAAAAAAAGACATTTAGTGCTCATGCAATGTTATCAGATCCTACCCACTTTCCCTCAAGGAACTACAGAACACCCCCCCCCCCCATGTTATGGAGATGATGAAAGGGGGGTATCCTGTTCCCCTGAAATACGTCCTGTCCTAGTGTGACAATGCTGCTTCTACATAGATGAGCACAGTGAGTGTTATCACCTGAGGACAGGAATTGTGTTAGTGGCAGGATCACCCAGAGGAAATAAAGGAATAAAGTCTGAAAAACAAAAATAAATGGAGCCACAACATCTATAAACTGGTAAGCTGAAATATATTACATTTTGTGTTCTAGGTATATATACACACCACACCATAAACTATATTTTCTCTGTGATTTATAGCAACTGTTTCACCATCTCACACTAGTGCCCTTTACACAGTTTTTTTTGTTCAATTCTATTTTATTTTTAATTAGATAGATAGAATGAATGTGTGCATACATACAAAAAACACCCTTGTCTAATTCTGCATACTTTATCGTGGTGGTTTCCATCTGTCATTAGCTGCATTAACCTCTTTGTCCTCTGAGGCCTTCGATGTGAACAGTCGTAATCAACACCTCTGGAGTGGTCGGTGTCTTTGTCCAACAAGCATTACATACATTTTCTCTTATGTCTGGAAAGAAAGAATCTGATTAATGCCACAGGTGTTTTCTTAACCTCCATCTATTAAACTCAGATTTCCATTCGTTAAAGTTGAACTCTAGCTTTTCCTTTTTATTCCCACATTTGAGAAAGCATTCGCTTGTGTTGAAACAGATTACTCTCAATTTCCTGCAAATTTGCATTCTCACAATATAAACCTTTGAAACCGCAACAATAATCCTGAACCCACTATAATTTCCTGTCTGAACAACTTTGACCCTCTCCTCCTGATCTCTACCTACCTTGGACTGTCTCTCGCAGTTATCAACAATCATTCCAGTGGGCTGAAGGGGAGAGCATGCTCTTCTACAGGGATCCCATTTATGTGTTCTTTCATATAATGCTGTTAAAGTGGCTGTTAACTCTTACATATACCTAGTGAAGTGACTTTTCCCAGCTGGTACACAGAGATTAAACAAATCCTCCTGCATAAGTTGTGTCTGTCTATCTTCAATCTTCTCTTCTCTTCTGAATCTATAAGCTTGTCTGAGAGTTCAGAAAAAAGGGGACGGAGAGCTGAAGTTACACTCTGCAGAGCTCAGTGAGGAGAGGTCTGAGAGCTGATTGGAGGGAAGGGAAACACCACCCTTCACACAGCACTTAAGAACAGAACTGCGGCTGTCAATCAGCTAGAGCTCCCTCCCCTGTCACCTTTTTTGGTGTCAGGAAAACCTGTCAGAAATCATTCATGCTGATAGTGGAGGAACAAAGCAGCAGACAGAAATGACACTTAGTGGTTTTAATTGAGAAAAGTACACACTATACAGAAGGATATGCTTTATTCATTTCATGTCTGATGTTTACAGCCGCTTTGAAAGAAAATCTAATGTTTAAAAAATCCTGCTAGCCCCTCCTACCAAAAAGCAGCAGACAGACCTAGTGATGGTGTCACTTGGCCGTAAAAGGGTTATTTCTTGAAAACATAATTATTTGATTGAAAAAGGGTGTGGGGGAAAAAACAAGGCATTACAGTATATGTATATATTACACTTCCCTTTAAAAATCTTCTTGAAGTTTTTCCTTTTAGATGTGTTGTGAATTCCATCCATTTTTGAGGGTAAATTATGCAAATTCATATCGCGATTACTGTTTGTCAGGTATGATTCCAATACGAGCTTTAAGAAATCTCAGCTGTGCCAAGATTTCCTGCTGACAGCTGAAATGTATATTTACATTACAAAATCTGAAAAAAAAACAGCGTGGGGTCCCTCCACCAATCCATACCAGGCCCTTAGGGTCTGGTACGGATTTTAAGGGCAACCGCACGCAAAAATGAAGAAGAAAAACTGCAATTAGCCCCCACCTGCAGACCCCTACAACCCCGGGTCAGGGTTGTGGGGAAGTCCTTGTCACCATCAACATGGGGACAAGGTGCTTTGGAGCCCCTCACCCCAAAGCACCCCTCCATGTTGAAGGCATGTGGCCTGGTATGGCTTAGAAAGGGGGGGGACTCGATCATTGACCCCCCTTTTCTGGCCTGCCAGGCTGCATGCTCGGATAAGGGTCTGGCATAGATTTTGGAGGTAACCCCCCATGCCATTTTTTAAAAAGAATTTGGCACAGAGTTGCCCTCAAAATCTATCCCAGACCTAAGGGTCTGGTATGGAATGTTGGGGGGACACCACGCCATTTTTTTTTTCAATTTTGCCATTGGTTTCCACTAAAATCTGTATCAGGCCTGAAGGGCCTTGTATAGATTGGGGGGGGGGAGACTGCCATGCTGTTTTTTTTCATGACATTCTTTTGTTAACATTTCAGTTATCAGCTGACAGCTGATGAGTCATCGGTTGTCACCTTCTTTAGCTCTAGCCAGAATCCTAATAGCTCCAGTCAAAAAATCATCTATAGCGCTGGAATATACTGTGAAATGTGATATCACCCTGGATATACTGTACAGCAGCTTAGAACAGTGCAGCCATTGTGATACAAGCTAGCCAAAGCAGCCTACAGCCTACACGAGAGCAATAATCCAATGCTTTTCTAATGGGACTGTTATACAACTCAGTGTGTGCATTATACATGTACTTGGTACAAGCTGCCTGCATTGCCAGATGCCATTCTGATTTCTGCTTATAATACCATTGGTCAAACAGTGAGACAGAAAGCAGTCTGTGTTCCACAAACACACTCAGAACTAAACCACTATACATTTATCAGAGACTGCCGGTTAACTCTTTCATTGTCAGCATAATGTCACAGCAAGACATTACATTTTCTGTGGAGGCTGAAGCACAGCAATAGATAAACACTTGGTTAAACCATCTTGGAAGGTTCAACAGAATTAGGAAACTGATCAGCGTCTCTATATTTTGCACAATTGCCCACTGGTTGTCCCCCTAAAACTATCCATATTACTAATTCCATTTTCCAAACCTCTTTATGGCACACTAGCAGTACCAGGACAGGGTCAAATAGTGCCCAGAGCAAGGATGCAGAATTGTGCCCTCCTCCCTCACTATTAAAGTGGTTGTTAAACCACTTGTATAAAATGCTCTCATTCCCTCTGTATTCTAACTAGAAATTCCCCTGTGCCTGTGATATAACATATATATATATATATATATATATATATATATATATATACACACACAGCTTCTTCCTACAATTAGCTGTCCTTTTT
>BLSH010452805.1:30145-40992 GCA_018402905.1 Glandirana rugosa
GACAAAGTAAGATGGAGTGTGTTCCATCATTCTCAATAATAAGACAATGAACGAGAAACAAAATATCTTAGACGTAGAATTCCTTGAGTTTCGTGGTTAGAAACGTGGATTTCGATTAACTTCGATCATAGAGATGGGTTGTGAAGGGATAGTGATGGTGATCTACCGAGGTGTCGTTAGAAATGGTCAATTTACGGAGAATTCATCACAACTCGCTTGGGCCTGACATTGCAAGCCCAGGCATGGCTTGAAATCCCACAGGCACCGTGCCTGGGCCTGGGCCTGTAAAGTTTTTAGCAAGCCCAAGCCAGGCCCCAAGACGATAAAATGAGGTGCACAACTCTTCGAACCCGAACGATTTTTGAAATGTCCGGGTCCGGGTCCGTGCCACGGACACCCTAAAGTTCGGTACGGACCCGAACGTTACAGTCCGGGTTCGCTCAACACTACTTAAGAGGCATTTAACTGGTAAAGATTGCTGTGGAGCCATCTAGTGGTAGTGATAGGGAAGTGTTGGGTAGAGATACTAGCTTCAATTAGCTTTAGGTGCAAAGATTGGTGCTTTGAGTTCCTTAAGATGCAGATTCTATAAAACAAAGAGCAAGTAACAGAATAATAACTCTTACTACCTTGTGTGAGGTAGAATGAAACAGTCATGTAACCAGTGAATTCGGGAAATTCCCGTAAACAACTTTGGAGGATTATTGTTTTAAATCAGTCGTGCACCGGGTGTTCAGAGTAGTCCCACATTGACAGGTATTGCCAGTTAGGGGATTAGATATTAGTCATTCTGTCAGATGTACAGTAAGGTGACTTGAGTTAGTGGGGATTGGAATGTGCTTTTGATCCTCTTTTGCTATGTTGGGTTCTGGAGTTCCCACTAGTAGTCGGAGGGCCTGGAATTGTCGGATTGCCATCGTCGGGTAGGAATCCCCATTTGCGGAGAAGCTCCAATCCCTTTTCCAGAGAACCTATGGAGTGCGTTTCGTTGTTCGTCTCCAGGAGCAATTTAGCCAGGAATCCCCACTTATAAAGCACCTTATGGTTCCTCAAGATTTTAGTTATGGGGATCAGTTTGTTCCTGGCCGCCATTGTGGCCTGCGACAGATCTGCGCACAGGGTGATGCCAAAGTATGGGTCTGGGAGGGTTTGGTTTTGTCTGGCAAAGCGCATCAGTTGATCTTTGATATGGTAAAAATGGATCCTCGCTATGACATCTCTGGGAATCCTATCAGGCAGGTGTGGCGGTTTGGGCAGCCTGTGGGCTCTGTCTATAATTACGTATGCCAGTGTGAGAGATGGTAGAACTGTTCCCATCAATTTTTGGAGCTATAGTCTCAGGTCGGCAGGTTTTACTGTTTCAGGGACACCCCTGAATTTGATGTTGTTCCGTCTCCCTCTATCCTCAAGGTCTGCGATCTTGAGTTTCAGAGCTGCGATTTCATCTTCCACTTCAAAATGAGCGTCTACCAGCTCATTGTGCGCCCATGTAAAATCTCCCATTTTGTTTTCCATATAATCCACCCTGTCTCCCAGATCTGCTATGTCTTTACTTGTGGATCTCATAAAGTTAGCTATGTTCTGTTGTATAGCACCTATTCGGGTTAATAACATATCCTTCATAGTGACATGTGTTATTGGTTTCCCTGAGGTAGGAAAGGCATCCAATTTCTGGCTATGTGTGGGGGCCTGCTCCATTTCACTTTCATCTGATTCATTCTCAGCAGGATCATTCTCTGAGGAGTTAAGCCTCCTCTTCTGCTTAATAGGGCTATTAGAAGTAGAGGGTGCCTGTCTCAGACGACTCACCCGTTCCTGTAGCGATCGTGCCTGTACCGATCGTGCTCGTACCGTTCGCGCCCGTACCGATCGTTTCTTCGTCTGCAGGCAGGGCCCTGTGTCTTCTGTCGCTGGCGCCATCTTGGATTCTGCTCGCCGATCCTGTACTGAAGAACTCGGTCAGTTTTCTAGGTGGTTCTCGCTCCTTGTGTTTCCTCGTGTTTCTGCCCCGGTTCTCCTCAGGTTCCCCTCTCAGGCAGTCAGCAAATAAACTGTCTTTGTGCACTGTGAAAAGCTGTGTAATGCCCGGTGTGTCAGAGCTCCTCTCTTACAGCTCCATCCACTCTGGCTGCCGGCTCCGCCCCCTGCATCAAAGACTTTTCACCCGCCAGATGGCCCCAGACAGCACTCACAGCTCTGTGAACACCGAAAGGATGCCAAGGCACCAAAAGGAATCTCAGCAGCTGCGCAAGCTGATGGACTTCTTCGATCACACAAGGACTCCAACAAAATGGTGGCAGCACCTGCTCTATGCTGCAGAATGGAGAAGCAGCTGCTAGCCCTCAGGCAGCAAAACACCTAAAAAGGGCAACACTTCAGCAGCATGCACAGTTGGACTTCTTCCAGCACTTCCAACCTGTCCACCCGGAGTATGGTAAAGTAAAAACCCCACAGAGGCTCTCCCAACAGGGGAAAGTGAGACCCAGACATCTAGGTGAGTGGGCCTCAGGCATCCACAGATAGTACTCCATTGGAAGCTGTGCACCCAATGGCTGCTTTTGCGAATTGGCCATGTGGAATACACCATTGGTGACTACTCCACATCGTTTAACATGCTAGTGGACATACACAATGCACACAATGAGGAAATTATATGGCTGAAAGTCAAAATGGCTGAGCTAAAGAACCAGGAGAAATAACACCAAAATCAGAGGCATTCCTCAATATGTACCTGCCTCGCAATTACAACAATTTGTCCAAGTTTTGTTTTCTTCCTTGGTACCCACATTGTCTGCACAGGATCTCATAGTTAACAGGATTCACAGAGTGCCACTGCCAAAGCCCTCCTTCCTGAAGTGCCCAGAAATGTCTTATTAAGGGTACACTTGTAACCGCGTAAAAGAGCTGTCGATGGCCCCATTTAGGAGAGCTGAGCACCTGCCGGATCAGTATGCAATGATCCAACTATTATCTGACCTTTCCAGACACACCCTCCAATGCCTTCACAACCTGACGACCATCACTAAGGCACTAAGAAACAAGTGGAAATACCCTGATTCACTCGCCATTACCCACAATGAGGTCACTACCATAGTGTTGACGGTGGAGGAAGGGTTAGCCGTCCTGTGCCAATGGGGCATAATTCCTGAGAATTCCTTGGCCTCCTCAGCACCAAGACCACTTTCAGCTGCAGAACTGGAGTGCCAAGTAGTATCTCGCAAGCGCTCCTCCAAAAAGCACTCAAATAGAGGCTCATGACTCACCACTTATTAGTTCTAAAAGCAAGAGAACAAGGCGCCCACATTCCAACTTGATTACCCATAGGTCAGTAGGTGGTGCAGGGATAGTAGATATTTGTGACTATTATTGGGCAGTCCATATGCATCAAATTAAGTTCTGTTCAGGGACAAGGGACGTTTCCCTTTGGAATGAGATGGAAACAGCACTGACACCCACTTCCAGTTAGTACACCCTCCTTGAGTGCGATCTATGGAAGCCCTGGGATATATCTGCACTGACACTACCTACACAAGCTTCACGGATAGCCTGAAGATCCCTATAATATGTCCATTGAACACCCTCTGCTCCTCATAGAGGCCATGCTACCCATGCTCTCCACTAGATCCCTTACTTTACACTGCCTAAAAACAGTTAACGACTTCATGCAAGGCTCCAGACCTAAAAAAGTAGAGACACTAATACCAAGGGAATCCCACTCCACTTGTGCTCGTATTGTACACTTTTTAGCCAAGAACCCTATCCCGACACTCCATATACACCCAAAAGCCTGGGATTTTTAAACCTCACATAAACCAATAGACAGAGAATTTTTTTTTTCTTTTACACTATGCTACAAAACAAGACCACAATTCAGAAATCTGACACAATACTCAAGTGGGAATCATACCTCCTTTCCTCCGTTACTCCCCTTCAATGGCAGAAAGCTTTCAGAGCAATCTACATAGCATCACATTGTACCACACACATTGTATCATTGTACCACAATGGATATGACATTTAAAATTTCACACAGTTGCTACTATACCCCATACAAACTGGCTAAATTCTCTCCAGCTCTGTTGCCTAAGTGCTGATGCAAATGTGACCTAGTAGGACACCTAATGCACACACTCTGGAAATGCCCCAACCTCACTAGTTTGTGGAAACAGGCTTTTCAACTCTTATCTTCGATAACAAGAATGTTATCCTATCCACACCCAGGCTTGGCTCTTCTTAACATTGGTATTGACCTATACAAGCTCGGTTAGGACCATAGTGACACACCTACTACTATCAGCCCATTTAACTGTACTCAGGAAGTGTAAATCTGATGTCTCTCCTAATATCTCATATGTGACTATGCTAATTCAGCAAAACTATACCCATGAATATATCCTAGCGATTGACTCCCTCCTGTGTGCAAAGTTTAATAAGGTCTGGACAATATGGACAGAAAGACGTAAGAGATCTTATAACTGATAGAGCCATGAGCTAAGAGATGGTGACAGCAATTTTACTAAAATGCTTTACTACTGGTTTTGCTCTTGTCATCATATATCGAGTTGTAATACTTGTCCATTGGATGAACCATTGTATAAGTATTCAGATTATTCTGTATTGTTTGTGAGGGACTTATACTGTGATTATCTTTACAACATGTACCAATACCTGTTTGTACACCTCCTTTCTTCTTACAAGCAATACAAAATCTATTGCTTCAAAAAAAAACTATTTAGATTACATTTTGTTAAAGAAAACAATTCCATGATTTATTTTTCATGTCTAATTGTTTATGTGTACTATGCTTTGTTTTCAGAGGACATTAAACTTTCAATAAAACTGGAAAAGAGGGGGTGTTGTAAAACGTTTGCCTGGAAGTGTATGTGGTTTATTCCTTCTTTTTTCTATAGATGCACGCTTAATTCTGCAAGACGTCACATAGACTATTAATTTAATTTGGAACATCTGGATTCTATTCCAATTGTTGAGTTACGTACATAGTTATTAAAGTAGTGGTATACTTTGTACTATCACTTGTATCTACAGGCAAGCCTATAATAAGGCTTACCTGTAGGTACTGTAAATATCTCCTAAACTTTACATCATTACTCCAATGTGCTCTGAAGGTCTGGCTTACAGTCCCGGGCCTTCAGAGCCCGTGCCAGAAATGGTGGCTCCCGCATTAATTTTTGGGACGTCATTGCGCCCCCGGTCACTCATGTAGCTGGAAGCTGCGGATCTGGAAGGAAGACAGGGGATGTCCGTCGTCTCAGCAGTGACATCGTGGTGACAGCACATTATGACTTTGCCTTGCAGGCAATTTTTTTATTCTTAATCACCTGCGGTTTACAACCACTTTAAGGTTGAAAACGACCACTCACACTTACTGCAGTTTTACTCCAGAGGAAGGTAAAATAAATAGGGAATTATTATCAATGCTGCCATGCTGGGGTAAAACAAATCTTCACAACCTTCCAGGGATAGTCAGTTCATTTCCCTGGATCAAAATATTTTGTATGGGTGGAAGACAGTGCTGGACTGGTGCCCGACTGGTGCTGCTGGAGTCTGCCTAGCGACATATTACTGTGTGGAGGGTGTAGGGGGAATTGCTTTCATTGGGTTATATCCCAATTGTAGGTGGTAGGTGATAGACTCCATTGGGGTCTAGGGCTGCTACTTTTCTGATAACTACAATGGGGCATTACCACAGGAAACACTTAGGTGTTTGGAGAGGAGTGCCTGTCCAAATAATTTCCAACTTGGTGATTTTTATAGTTGTTTATTGAAGCTAAAAGTATACAAGTAGAGCCAATGTGTTTTGGGGGAGTTGCCTCCTACTTCTTCAGGGCTGCATTTATTAAAGGAGTTATAAACTCTTGAGGTTTTTCACCTTAATGCATTCTGCAGCAGCCCCCCCCCCCAGAGCCCCCCTTTTACTTAGCTGAACCCGATTGTTCCAGTGAGGAGCACGAGCACAGCAGTTCCAGACACTGTCTTGGGTCTTCATTGAATAGATTAATAGCAGCAGAGGCCATTGGCTCCCGCTGCTGTCAATCAAATCCAGTGACACGGGAGCCTGGGGGCAGAGCAAAGTCCTGCTGTTTGTGTCAATGGATGCATCAACAGGACTCAGGAATGTGTCCACATGAGTGCCCCCATGGAAAGCGGCTCTCCATGGGGGCACTCGATGAAGAGGAGGAGCCAGGAGTATGGCTGGGGGACCCCAGGAAAGGAGGATCGGGGCCGCTTTGTGCAAAACCCTTGCACAGAGCAGGTAAGTATGACATGTTTGTTATTTTTTTTTAATCAAACCTTTACAATCACTGTAACCACTTGCCGACCAACCGCCTTGTACTGCGGCAGGTCGGCTCTTCTGCGCAAACCACCATCATTGTACATCGGCCATGCAAGCGTGATTATTGGGCGAGCGTACACCACCACTGGTGCACATGCACATCTGCTCTGCTCTCTGTGAGTGTGCCCATGGGTCGGGAAGACTCGATGTCCGCCGGCGACCCGTGATCGCCTGTTACAAAGGCAGAACGGGGATCCGCTGATATAAACATGGCGGATCCCCATTCTGTCTGAACAGTTAGATCTGTCATACCCCAGCCAGTCCAGCCCCCACACAGTTAGAACACAGTTAGGGAACACAGTTAACCCCTTGATCGCCTCTATAGTTTAACCCCTTCCCTGCCAATGACATTTATACAATGATCAGTGACTATTTAAAGCTCAGCTCTGATCGCTGTATAAATGTCATTGGTCTCAAAAAAGTGACTGTACACGGCAATGTCACAGTCCCGATAAAAAAACGCAGATCGCCGCCATTACTAGTAAA
Source organism: Glandirana rugosa (assembly GCA_018402905.1). Lineage (NCBI taxonomy): Eukaryota > Metazoa > Chordata > Amphibia > Anura > Ranidae > Glandirana > Glandirana rugosa. The sequence continues at coordinate 36,987 of BLSH010452805.1, forward strand.
GAAAATAAATAAAATAAAAATGCCATAAATCTCTTCCCATAGTTTGTAGACCCGATAACTTTTGAGCAACCCAATCAATATACGCCCATTACAATTTTTTTCCAAAAATATGTAGAAGAATATATATCGGCCAAAACTGATGAATACATTTGTTTTTTTATATTTTTTTGAATATGTATTATAGCAAAAAGTAAAAAAAAATAGTTTTTTTTCAAAATTTGTTGCTCTTTGTTCGTTTATAGAGCAAAAAATAAAAACCACAGAGGTGATCAAATACCACCAAAAGAAAGCTCTATTTGTGGGGAAAAAAGGACGTCAATTTCTTTGGATACAACTTTGTAGAACAGCGTAATTGTCAGGTAAAGCGACGCAGTGCCATATCGCAAAAAGTGTTTTGGTCAGGAAAGGGGGAAATCCTTCCCGGGCTGAAGTGGTTAAAGAATAGTTAGACTCTGAGAGGGTTAAATATATTCAAACAGGGGCTTTGCAGTATGCCAACATTGTGGAGCAGAGACAGCCTAACCAATTCCCCTAAAATGCATTGACTCTACTTTTATCTCAACAAACAACTATAAGCCCTCATACACATTTTGGGCATTTTTTACAGCTCTCCATATTATTCTATGGCCCCCTAAAAACACCAACGTTTTTGAGCAGTAGAGGGCGTCGGCGTTAGTGAGCTGTAACTAGAACGTGGGACCAGCGTGTTCCGAGGCTGTAACATTTTGGCGTTTTTGACGCAGACACCGCAAAATGCTCACTACGCTCATTAACGAAGATGCAAAACCCCGAAAAAAACTCCGATTTTTCCCTGACGTCGGACCCGAAGTTTTGTTCATTTTTAAACATATGCCCGTGTGTATGAGGCCTTAAAATCATTAAGTGAGACATTTTTTTTGGACATAGGGAGCTCTTCTCTAATCACCCAACTGGATCAAAATATAGCCTCTTAAAATGATACTTGTGGATATTATTGGTTGCAAGAAAAACATGCAATTGTTTATTAAAATTTGGTTTTGTCATTACTACAGCTTAATTTGTAAAAAAAAAAAAAAAAAAAACCTTGATTTAAAAACTATATTTTTCCAAACACAATGAATGTCCTCTTGTCCTCTGTGCAATCCTTGGGATAAGTTAATTTGACAGATTATTATACTTGCATTAGATATGTTTGAACTTGTTAATTAAGATGCCTCTCCATTTTCTTTTCCTGAAACTGAACATCCCCAATGTTTTCACTTTTTTACTGTAATTGAGATTTTTCATTCTGTATAATAAATTGTGCCTACTTCTAAATCATTGTATTATAAGCCTGGGCAGCTTGAAAGACACACAGAAAGGGCAGGGCATTCAGGTGCTGACAAGAAAGACAGGTTTGTAAAGCAGCTTGTAAATCAGGGGAGACATTCAATGTATAATAATCATCTGCTTCTTTTTATGGCATCAGCATAAAGTGAATCTTGGCTTTAAAGATGTGCAGACATATGCAGGGTTCATCACGTACAGAAAAACAGTATATTTCAGATGTTTTTTAAACATCAAAAATAAGTATAATAATAAAGCAGAATCAACCAGTGTGAGCATTTATGTGTCTATGTAAAAGGAAAAAAAAAAAAGCTCAGAAGTAAAAAGGCACATGGCACAATGACCAAACAGTCTTGTACAAGACAATATGAAAATGTAGCCATTTTCAGTAGGATCCATATATTTTGTAACATTGGATGAGCTAAAAGTGCGGTTCACACCAGGATTGCACAGGAATGTCCACAGTCGAACGCACACATTCCCATGCGAGTCCCAAACATTCCTGTGTTGTGCAATTTGACAGCCCATTTATTTGAAAGGGCTGCAAAATGCACTGGACCATGTGAAAATTAGTGATTGCATTACTTTTAAAAACGCACTGCACAAAACCACATGGTACTGCAATATCATGCGATTTGGTGATTGCAAATGCACTGCATTTGTGATCTGTACTTGGGTGCCAGTAACAATACATTGCTACCTGCATGTAGATTGCAAGGGCAGGGTGTTAACCTGCTGTGCGGGAAACGCATATGGACCACACCTTTCCCATACCATGTTCTGGTGTAAACCAGCCCTAAGACTGAACCTTGGCTGTTCAGATAAATGCTCAAATATTTACATGTTCTGAAAACCTTGTATGATAGCAGTATTGCTACCATGATTATACAAGAGAACTTCCCACTGTCAATGGTTGTTAAGGACACTGGAGGGTGCAAGCACCACCAAGTCATTAACAATCCATGATGTCCTGGCCCCATTCAATTACATGACCTGGGATCCCTGGCCTTTTAAGCAAAGGAGCTGGGGATAGTTAAAAAGGAATGGAATTGGGGCCAGGAAAGGGGAGAAGAGCATACATTCCCCCACCTCCTGAACGACACTATACCATATACCCTTAACACTGGGAGGGTACCTTTCCAGGGAGAACCAACCTGAAGAAGCACCTTTTCCCCATGTTGATGAGGACAAGGTCTTCTTCTCCACAATCCTTGCCTGGTGGTTTTAGGGGTTTGTAGGTTAAGGCGTGGTTGGGATCTGGAAACTCCATTTAACAACAAGGAGGCACCCAAGTACTACCCTACCCCTGCACATTCACAAAAAATATTTTAAGTATAAATATAAAAAATAGGCACAGTCCTTAAAAAAGAAAATAGCAAGTTCCATGCGGTAATGAAGATTCACATCAGTTATGATGTCCAATGCCTGCCAAAAAAAAACAAAAAACTGTCAACTGCTGGCACCTTTCTAGTCTTGTAGCTTCACTCCTGCCAAATGACACATCCAGAGGATGACAGCATATATAAACAAAGGGGTGGGATCTCCAGGGTGAGGTAATTGACCAAATATGGACATGGCCATATTTAGTCTATGATGTCATGAGGATCACTGGGATCAGAGCATTTAAACACTTGGTTCTTTGTAAGTGTCAGTTTTGCAGTAGTAGGTTGTGTACATCGCAAAGATGCCCCACTTCACAGGTAGGGTCAGGGCATCCCCCAAGCAAGCTATTTTTTTTTTTTATAATTGTAAATTTTTATTGAAATTTTTCACAGAAATACAGAAAAATATGCATTACATCAGCAAAGAGTATTCGTACAAAGTTGAAAGGAATGGGTAAACGGCCTCATAGAAGTAGATAGATATATGCATTGACATGAGGGTCTGCTATTTGAGGTAGTCATGAGTGTTCAAGAAAAAGAAAAGGCTACTCTATGAAATTCAGGTTCAACACCTCGGGGAGCTCCATCTGTTTTGGAAGGAAATCCTCAGGGTACTCATTTAGCTCTACCCGTTTGTCAAAATGATGAACTATGTGAACCATGACGACCTCAAAAGATCAAGATCAATGCATAGAAATATACCAACAATTTGAGGGATAACAAGGAAAAGGGGGGGAAGGAGGGGGATACACCATGGAACGTAGCCTCTGTATGAAAAAATCAACAAGACAGAAAATACAAATTATCTTAGGTATTGACGTTTACATCTGAATTACTCCGAAATGTCGGGCGGGACCTCGGGGTTATGGCTGGAGATATCCCATAGCTCCCAGATCTTCGTAAAGGACGGCATGGTATCGTGTATTGTGGCAGTCAGGTATTCCATTCTGCGGATATGGGCAATATTTTGTATGAGTTGAAATTGAGAGGGAGGAGTGGGAGATAGCCAGTTTTTGGGGATTGTCCTTTTGGCTGCTAACAAGATATAGGTCATCAGTTTTTTAGAATGTTTAGGAATGCCTTGCATAGGTAGACCTAGTAATAAGGTTACCGGTTCCATGGGGATGGGTACTTTAAGTACATCCTGTAGGAGGGACTGGACTGCTGTCCAGAATAAACGTATAATTGGACATTCCCAGAAAATGTGATAATGAGTTCCTATTGATTGGTGACATCTCCAACATGTACGGGAAGAAGAGGGATCGAATTTATGGAGAGTTTCGGGAGTCCTATACCAGAATAGGAGGATTTTATAGGCT
>BLSH010452805.1:45221-68789 GCA_018402905.1 Glandirana rugosa
GGCACTCTGACAAAACCAGTCCTGATTGACTCCGGATCATTGCCGCCGGTAGAATGATGAGGTGTGTGGGGATTCCAACGACGTCACCAGGAGTCTTTCGATATGGTTAGGCAGTTGCGCGGAGGGGGATAGGTCAGATTATGATGTCACTGAAGGACGATTCTATGGCCCCTCGCCCAAGTACCAGAAGTGGGGGTGATCTTCAGATGAAAGTGATAGAGATGGGCAAACTAACGATGCCCCCACCACTGGGCCTGAACCTGGGACATGAATAATCGGTACACTTGGCAGTGAAGACAGAGACGGCGGAGGAATTGCGAGGGCGTATCCTCCCGTAGATGAAGAAGATTGAAGTTAGCTATGCGGGAGCGTTAAGGAGGCGGCAGAGACAGAAGTGACGGTTCACATGGCTAATAAGTACAGGGTCCAAGTCCGGGTCACCACCCCCGTAGCAATCAAACGGGTAGAGATAGTGAAAGTAGACTTCTAGTGGGGGTGAAGACCATGAACCCGCTCCCCGGTATCTTAGCAGGAAGTCACTGTAGTATTAGACTGGATAGGGGGAGGCGCGTTGACGGATTGGTATAGCTTTCTGAGGACCACTGCAGCAACCTTAGGGGTGTGTGGAGTAGTAAGATGGCCGCCGTTACTAGGCCTCAGTTAGTCCTGACCAAAACAGTCTCACGGCTGGGATTCAGGTGGCCTCTCCTCTCTTCCCAGGGGGGGTGTGAGGGAATAAGGACCCTCTGGTGGTGGTTTGGGGTCCGTATGGTGGTAACTGTGGCTGATCGCCGCGGCCGGGTGTAGCAAGATGGCCGCGATCTAGGCCTCAGATGAAGCCGCGGCCTAAATTTAATGGTAACGCCCACGCGAGTGGAACGCTACCTCTCCGCCGGGTTTATGGGGTCTTCTCAGGTCCCTGGGTGAACCTCCAGAGGTCTCACAAGTGAGTGTGGGCCTGTGGTTGGTCACAGTCCTTCACCCCACCGGTAACAGAGCAGTCAATTAGGCCCCTTGGAGGGTAACTGAGGGTCCGGAATGACAGTCTCCTCTCACTCACCGTACGCTACTGGCAGGAAGGCTGCGGGATGGGGCCTCTGGGATCCGATGCTCGTCCTGTATGCTCCTCTTAGCCCGCGCCGGGGCTATCGCTGGCTTCCTCTTCTGCCTGTCAGTCTAGGCCGCCATCTGTAGTGGAGAAGCCTTCCAGGTTGCTGCCAAATCAGGCTGCTTTTGGTGGTAGGTGAGGCTCGAAGCAGCGGAATGCTGCACAGGTGTCCTGGCGGCTGATTGTGGGTGCCTCCAGCAGGAATGTCGCGTGCCGCTCACGCGCGTGCTCCAGCAGGCCGTAAATCTAGGCCGGTGCTCTGAGAAGCGGCCCAGGCCGCATTCCGCAAAATTTGTGTTTTCGCCTCAGACTTGTCCCGCCTGATAGCTTGGAGTCTTGGCTGCAAGGTGGGATGATTTTTGTCTATGGATATGGCTTCTGTGGTGAGGATGCCTCTGGATTTGTTTCTTTACCAGACGGAGCCTCTCTCACTAGCGTCCGTCTTCCTCGCTGGTCAGGCCACGCCCCCCCAAGCAAGCTATTTAACCCTTTCAACACCAGGTCCATACGTCATATGGACCTGACGGGGGGGGGGGTGTTGCACACAATCCTGCAGCCACCGGGATTGTGTGTGAAACTGACAGTCAGACCCCTGCTTGTCAGGTGAGAGCATTCATGCTGCTTGCTCTCACACACCTCCGCCACCCCCCCCCCCCCGCGCTGCTGCGCCTCGCCATGCTTACCAGGCTCTGCTTGCCCATCTTCGAGCCTGGGAGCTCCATGGTGGGTGTCGGTGGCTGCAGGGGAAGGAGAAGAGCGGACACACATCCACTCTCCTCCCCTTCTTCTTATGACCTGTGACCTTGTGACCTTCTGGTGACCTGGAAAGTGACATCTCTGAAATAATGTTTTTTAATGTGATCTGCATGGCAAAACATTTAGTGGAGCACAGGGGAGACATACAGGGTCTTGCCAAAAAAAATTAAGTTACACCTAAGCACATAAAATACACAAGCACGAACGTAAATGCATGCGTTGGGGCGCCTGCGTGTGAAAACATTGATTGTTATACACGTTATATAACGCCGCGCATGCCGGAGTGAGAGCAATAATTCTAACACAAGACCTCCTCCATAACACTAAACTGATACATATAGGGGGCTTTTGAAGCATCGAAAATATAGGGTACTGAAGTTTGACGCCTTTTCACAGGTGCACAAAAATGTAAGGTTTGTCATGTTGGGTATCTATTTACTTGGTGCCACCTCATCTTTTATATTTTGCCAAAAAATGTGGGTCATTTATTGTGTTTGTGTGCCCTAAAATTCACGTTGCTGTTTTTTTTTTATTACCTTTGCAGTAATATCCTGTAACATTAAAAATTGGAAATACCCCTTTTTTATTCTCTAGCCGGTTAACGACCGGCTCACATAGATATACTGCTGCAGAGTGGTACAATATCACGAATCCCCATTTATAAACGGCGATTTGTGCAGGTGCGGCTAGGGGGAGAGCGCGCGAACACAGTTAACCCCTAGATTGCCCCCTGCAGGTTAACCCCTTCCCTGCCAATGACATTTATACAGTAATCAGTGGGGTTTTTTTTTAGCTCTGATCGCTGTATAAATGTCAATGGTCCCAAAAAAGTGTCAAAATGTCCAACATGACTGCCGCAATATTGCAGTCCCGATAAAAATCACAGATCGCCGCCATTACTAGTAAAAAAAAAAAAATAGTAAAAATGCCATAAATTAATTCCCATGGTTTGTAAATGAGGCAACTTTTGCGCAAACCAATCAATACACGCCGATTGCAATTTTTTTTTTTACCACAAATATGTAGAAGAATATATATTGGCCAAAACTGATGAATACATTTTTTTTAAATATTTTTTTGGACATGTATTATAGCAAAAATTAAAAAATATATATTTTTTTTCAAAATGGATGCTCTTTTTTGTTTATAGTGGTGATTAGAAGTGACGCAGGGTTGATCAAATACCACCAAAAGAAAGCTATTTGTGGAAAAAAAAGGACACCAATTTCGTTTGGATACAACGTTGCACGACCGCGCAATTGTCAGTTAAAGTGACGCAGTGCCGAATCGTAAAAAGTGCTCTGGCCTAAAGTCGGAAATCCTTCCGGGGCTGAAGTGAATAGGGTATCTGCTTTCAGAAAATATATAATATTTGTGGGTTGAGTGCTCATGCGTGGGACTGCTGTGAGCATGCTCTGAACGGGAGCTCCCACCCGCTCCGGCCTTTTGGGAGTCCTCTGGCCTCTACAATGTAGCATACCTGCTCTCACTAGCAGCCACAAGCACCAGAGACCTCAGTGTACCTGCCTCTATATCAGGGGAGCCCCCCAAAAGAGAGGTCCATTGCCAGCTGCTTTTTGAGACACAGGCCCCGGGATCATCCAAGATGGCAGCCGCGGCTCCACTACAATGCAGCACAAAGCACACAGACTCCATTGTGGACCCCCTGGTAGGAGATCATCAGGCTCGTGTCCTCCCAGTAACTCCTGCTACTCCTCTCTCAGATGACCCGGTATCCCCAGCGTCCACAGAGGCACTTCTGAAGAGAACCATGGAGGATGCATTATTTTCCCCTAGAATTGACAGCCCCACCAGCCACATGGGACTGGTTCAGAACTCCCCTCTCCCTCAATGCCAAGTTGCAGACATGGGCCTCCTCCTTAATCGTTTTTCAGAAATGCTAGCAGCAGGCCTAGTGCAAAATGCAGCCCATATAATAGAGACAATTAAAGCAGACATATATAATCTCAGCACCCGTATTGAGGCCATTGAACAGGCAGTAGACAACACCTCTGCAAGGGTCAATCAGAATACCCACTGTATCCAAACCCTCCAAGATCAGTTAGAGGCAGCCCTTTCAAAAATTGATGACCTCGAGCACAGTAGCAGACGGTATAACTTTCGAATCAGAGGGTTGCTCGAGTCTATCTTGGATATCCACGGAGCCGCCAAATTCTTTATTAAAGGAATAGTACAGGACACCCCAGACCACAGACTCAAATTGGACAGACCCCATAGGGCCTTACAACCTCCACGTCACGATGGCCTACCCAGGGATATCATTGTTAAACCACATTATCATGCCATCAAAGAGGGGATCATGAAGAAATCCCGGGAGACAGAAACTCTGACACTCCAAGGTCACCCCATTCAGGTGTTTGTTGATGTTTCCCCCACCACCATCCAAAAGAGGCGCTCACTAAAACCCCTCTTGTCCACCCTGTCACAAAAAATGATTAAATACGCGTGGTCTGTCCCCTTCTGCCTACAGTTCACCTATTGCAATAAGACTTTCGGGTTCTCAACCCTCCAGGAAGGCGAAACATGTCCTCCTCCAGTTAGGACTCATTTCTCAGGACCCCACACCCTCCTTACCGGATGCCCGCCTCAGCTCATCTAAGAGACTCCCCCCCTTATGGAACAAACAACAGAGCAAGAGACAACGAGAATCTAGACTTCCACATTGATCATAACAGCTACCCCTGCAATCCTACTCCTGAACTATGGACCCGTGACTGAGGTTTTTGGTATACCTCTATGGAGCCCATAGGCACCACTTCATTCCTGTCCCCCTTAGTGGAGCCCATTTTTCCATCTCACTCTGGATGCCTCCTTCTTGCCCAGAGGAATGGGAATGTATTTTGTCTCTACAATCTCTGTTCTTCATTATTGCTGCTTAAGCTGATTTTCATTTATTTGTTTAGTCTATAGTTTTCTAATCTGTAACAGATTTTATGTATTTCCTTATAAGGTCTCTGCCTCCCTACTGACCTATCAGGTTTTCATATGCTTGTTTATACTCTTTGATAGCTGGCTCAGGCGGCCCCCCAGCCGGAGCGGTTCAACATGCACCTCCTCCCACTGGTGACTCGAGGCAACGTAACCTCACTCTCCATTGGGATTGCAACCTAGGCTTAGGTTGCCCAATATCCTTGACATCCTAGTAGTTGGTCTTGGTGGGCTCAGGCTGGCCCTGTCCTGTCCTATAGCAGTCTGACCCATTTTTTGGCTCTAAACTTCTATATTGTTCCTTTGTTTGTCTGTACTCTAATTTTCATCTACTCTCTTTTATCTGCTCTCTTGTATCTCTCTCCTCCTATCCTTTCTTAATCTACATTCACATTAATGTCAATCATATTATTTTTTAGAAGATGGCTACATCCTCAGAGATCTGACTGCAGCTCCTTCCCTCACTGGCCTATGGGAGACAACTCTCTAATTCAGCTCATCCATCTCGGGGCCCTCCCCATGAACCCAGAGGTAAGTTTTATTGGCATTCTGGCGCTTTTCCCCCTTCACATTCATGGCTAACTCCTCTCACACCAAACCCTCTCTCAAAGAAGCCACTCACAACACACAGGGCCTAAATTCACCTTCTAAGAGACATAAGGCTTTTCAATACTACCACTCCAAGGGTCTTAATGTTGTAATGCTTCAGGAGACTAATTTCCCCAGAAACTATAACTCCTTGTTTCTCCATCACAGATTCCCATCCTTTTACCTATCTAGTGCTAACTCTAAAAAAAGGGGGGTAGCTATTCTCATCTCTAAGAACTTGGCATTTACTCATTCCCATGCCATTAGAGACCAGGAAGGTTGCTATATCCTGGTCAAAGGGGACATTGGGGGCCACACATACACCTTTGTATCTTACTATGCCCCCAATCAAGGTCAGGCAGCCTTTTACACCTTCATGTTTCAATCTCTCGCCCCCTACTTTGAAGGAACTAGGTGGTGACTCCAACCTAGCGTTCGACAACCTACTAGATAAACAGGCGTCAGAGATCCTCCGGCCCAAGTGACCCCCCAAGCAGAGCTTAAGAATAGCCTGCCTCATCCATTCCTATGGTTTAGTTGATTCACGGAGAGAGGTCAACCCCACGTCTAAGGACTTTACACACTTCTCGGCACCTCATAATACATATGCGAGAGAATCGACCACATCTTCCTCCCACCTCCGAGGTCCATAGAATATTCCGAGCCTCGACCCTCCATGTCTCATGGCCAGATCACTCATTAGTCATACTCACGTACTGAGGCTCTCTGTCCCCTGAAGGCCGCCACCAATGACGCTTAAATGAGTCCATTATTTCCGACCCAATCCTTGGGAGTATGATTGGAAAAGATATACAGGAATATTTTACTCTAAATGATTCTACTGAAATATCACCTAACTCTCTCTGGGGGGGGGGGGGTGCACAAGGCAGTAATTAGGGGGAAACTCATCCAACTAGGATCTAAATGGAAACGCAAATGTCAGATTGACTTGAAAAACTTGGAGAATAAGTTTAAACAGGCTAGTAAGTCTCATAAACGCCTGCTCACAGCAGACGCACTTGCGGCTTTAGATGCGGCCAAACTGGCCCTTAACCTAGCCCTGACATCAGCGGCTAACAAACACCTTCAATGGACGACGGGATCATTCTACTTAACAAGCAACAAGATAGGTCCTCGCTTTGCCTCCAAATTGACCCCAAATATAAGCTTCTTTCCTGTCCAAAGATCAAATCCCTATCCGGTATCCTTACTCAAAACCCAAAACGCATCCTAGAAACTTTCCATGATTTTTATTCTACACTCTACTCCAGGAACCCCTCAGACTCCACCAGACATCTGGAGGCCTTTCTGGAAGGGATCCCCCTACCTAGAATTGAAGACCACCATTGGTGCATCCTTGAATCTCCTATCACAGATATAGAAATTTGCCAGGTCATTAAAGATCTGAAAACCGCCTCAGCCCTGGGACCCGATGTTTTTTCTAATTTATACTGCAAAACGTATGCCCCAATCATCTCGCCCTACCTGGCACAACTTTTTAATTCTCTCAGAGAAAGTCAACCTTTAGACCCTTCTGCCAACTTAGCATTTATCACAATGATACATCAAGGGGGTGAATAAGGTTCAGGAGGGCAGTCTTTTCAATATGAAAGCAAAATCAAGAACACGGGGACATGACCTCAAACTAACTGGGGGGAAGTTCAAAACTAATCTTAGACAGTATTATTTTACTGCAAGGGTGGTTGATGATTGGAATAAACTACCAACAGAGGTTGTGAGACAGTCAACAGTAAATGGCTTCAAACATGCTTGGGATAAACATAAATCTATAATCAGACAACAAGGTTAATGTAAAAAAAAATATAAAAAAAAAATAATAATAATAAATAAATAAAAAGGGGCAGACTCGATGGACTACTCAGTCTTTTTCTGCCGTCATTTTCTATGTTTATATGTTTCTATGATACCCAAGTCAGGGAAGGACCCAAGCAAAGTGGGCAATTACAGTCCAATTTCTTTTAATAAACAACTACCTAAAAATTATGCCTAAAATTTTCACAAACTGATTGGCCTCTTTTATCAAACTTTATGCTCACAAGGATCAGGTCGGGTTTATTCCCGGGAGGCAAGGTTATAACCAGGTCTGGCGAGCGATAGACCTAATCTCTCTTTTAAGGTCCCGTGGTCCCGCTCAGGAAGGCCTCCTCCGGTCGATAGACCTTCATAAGACATTTGACACGATTTCCTGGATGTATATTTTCACAATCTTAGATAAATGGGGATTTGGGTCCAAATTTACAGGAGCACTGTAAGCCCTTTATTCATATCCAAGGGCCCAAGTGCGATTTCAGGGTCATTATTCGGATCCCTTCCCCATACAGCGGGGTACCAGACAGGGATGCCCCTTATCCCCTTTATTGTTCGCAATGGCAATGGAAACATTGGCCATTGCTATCAGACATAACCCAGACATCCAAGGGGTCCGCTGTGGTCAAGATATCCATAAGTGCGCACTATTTGCTGATGATGTCTTGTTATTCGTCACCTCTCCCCTTATCTCACTACCAAACATCTCACAATTACTACACGCTTTTAGCCAAGTTTCAGGGCTTCATGTCAACATGTCAAAATCGATGATACTAAACGTTTCTATACCTGGCCCTCTAGCTGAGAGACCTAAGGAGCAATTTCTATTACCCTGGAGCAACTCAACTATTCCCTACTTAGGGATTTGCCTACCCACCTCCTTCGACCAAATCTATGATTCCAACTACCCCTCACTATACAAAAAGTTGAAAACCAACCTCACGCAGTGGGCGACTCTTGGATTATCTTGGCTTGGCAGGGTAAATGCAGTTAAAATGACCCCACTCCCGAGAATTCTTTACTTTTTTCCCTCCCCCCCTTCTCAATCATTAAACCTCATTTAAACATATTACAATCTGCTATTATCAAGTTTGTCTGGGGTGATCCCCCAGAACCCCCAGATAGCCCTTCTTAATCTACGTATTCCTAAACTTCCCAAGTGCACCCAATCGCTAGTCTTTTTTGTTCTTTTAGGGGCAAAATTGACAATCACCAGGGCATGGAAATCCCGAACGGTATATATCCAAATGGCTAAACACAAAGTGTCATGGATAATGAAGCAAGAAAAGATCTCCAGTATTATCTTGAACAAACTTAACAATTTTGAATGAATTTGGGAACCATGGGCCCAATACATTGGTATTTCATTGTGACTTCATCCCCCTATGTCCCACTCTGCCCCTTATGACCTCTGATGAGCGAGCTGCATTTCATATTTCATATAACTAGCCATTCTCCCTTTACCCTCTTCTCTCTCCTCTCTTCATTCTCTATTTCGCTCTACTCTCTCTCCTTTCCTGGTCACGCTAGCTTTCTCTCCTACTTGTATGGTGTGGCCCAGTTGGCCCCACTGCTCAGACTGACCTAGTTTTTGAAATTTATGATTGAGATATTGGCTCTCTCTCCTATCTGCACCCAACTCTCTCAGATGAGCTACTTGTTCTTCTTTCCTATATTGTTATACCAGCCAATCCCTGAGAGAAAAACCCTCTGCCATTTTAGGCTCGGGGCTTGTGGCCCCGGAGAGATCCATGAGGGGGTCCTGAGTTTCCCCGGAGCTAGCCCCTCAGCCACAGTTTGATCCCCATGGGGTGGCCTGGTCACTGGTTCTGGGTCCTAGGACCTCTCTAGGACTGATGCACTTTGAGTTTCGCTGGTCACTCTTAGACCAATGTTGGTACATATTGGTTCACAAAACAACTACCTCAGAGACCTTAACTGTCAGATAGGCTTTTCATTGTAGTGTGTAATGTTTATTTTTTCGCAATCTCTTGAAGTATTTGGCCATGCTTGGCCTATCAGTATCCTTTACTTTTTCTGTTTCTATGTCATGACTGAGTTGAAAACTTCAATAAAACATATTTAAACATAATATTTGTGGGTTTTGTGTAATCTTCAGGCCTAAAATGATTTTTTAAACATGTGTGCAAAAAACGCAAAAACGGCTCTTTCAGCAAAACAATTAGGAAAACCAGCTTCCTGTGCGCATTGCGCGTGCCTGTGCATGTTAGCGCGCGTCCATGCGCTTTCTCACGTGCACACGGTGCTCGGGCACGCGCAAACGCGCACGAATGCGTGCGAATGTGCACAGGTGCGTGCAATGTGCACAGGAAGCTGGTTTTCCTAACACTTTTTCTGAAAGAGCCAATGGTGCCAGAACAGCCATTTAAGCAGACCTGGGTATCGCTGGGTATCGACCTAGCTTTCTCCTCAGCTTACCACCCGCAGTCTAATGGGCAAATGGAGAGGACCAACCAGACCCTCAAGCAGTATCTCCGCTGCTATTCTGCATATGCTCAGGATGACTGGATCTCCCTATTGCCAACTGCCGAGTTTGCTTATAATAATTCAGTTCATTCAGCTATAAAGCGATCTCCATTTTGGGAAACCTTGGTTACCATTCCACCTTTATGCCCGATCTACCTACAGAGAATGCCGTACCTGTGGCCCTGGAAGTCACGCAGTTCTTTAAAAGGAATAATAAACTCCTTCAGGAGACTATTTCCCAGACTCAGGAGTCCAGCAAAAAGAACTTTGACAAAGGAAGGCAGGGAGAACTAATACTTCAAATGGGTCAACGGGTCTGGCTGTCCACAAAACATCTGAGGCTCTCCTGCCCTTCTAAAAAGATGGCCCTTCCCAATTAAGAGGAGAATTAACCAAGTGGCTTATGAGGTGGAGCTACTTCCGTCACTCCGCATCCATCCGGTCTTTCACGTGAGCTTGCTCAAACCTGTGGTCAAAGACCTTTTCCCTGGGCGCAACACAGCCCCACAAGAGCCAGTCTTGGTGGACGGAGAGGAGGAATTTGCGGTCGAGGCCATCCTCGACTGTAGGAAAAGAGGAGGTAACATTCATTTCTTGGTGAAATGGAAAGGCTTTGGACCAGAGGAGAGCTCCTGGGAGCCTGAAGAGAACTTACATGCAAAGGAACTGGTCAGAGCCATCTGGAGAAGACACCCAATCAGAAGAGCCCATTTGGGCATCCAGGGGCTGTCCCTTGGGGGGCAATGTTAGGAGAACCAGCTTCCTGTGCACATTGCGCGTGCCTGTGCGCTTTCGCGCGTGCCCGTGTGCGCCGTGTGCACACCAGTGGCGCCAGAACGGCCATTTAAGCAGACAGCACCTTGCAACAGGTGCTGTCCATTCTACAGCGTTACCGTGACTTGTGACCCTGTGTCTGCTCTGGAGTGACTTCCTGCATCTGTGACCTCTGCTATCTTTGGACTTGTTTGCTTTCTGCCTGTCCCGACCCCCGGCCTGTCTACGACTTATCTCCTGTCTGATCCTGTGTACTTCTGCTGCACGCACGTTGCCGACCATCCGCCTGTCTCATCCTTCTGTACCACATTGCCAGCACGTTGCCGACCCAGACTGTACCACTACGCTTCTGCCAAGCATGAGCTTCAGCGGACATTCACCCACCACCAGTGACCAAGTCCAGCCCTTGTGCCCCCCTGTGCTCCCGAGCTCCCTGTCTACACTACCAGGAGTTTGCAAACCAGGGCCGTAAGAGAGGTTGTCCCCTGCATAAGTCAGACTCCACCACCAGGTACATGACAGTAATGGACAGCCATGTCCGAGTCTGCGCAGGGGACCTCTCCCATGGAAGACTTATGTGGACACCTAGCTGGGCTTATGCAAGCCATTAAAAGTCTTCAAGAAGGATATACCCAACTGGAGGAAGAGGTCCATGAGCTCTCTGTGTCACCAGCAGCCAGCCCTGGCCAGCCTGCTTCACGCACTATTGTGGCCATACCCACCGAGCCTAAGGTGCCTATGCCCGCGCGGTTTGCAGGAGACCGCAGGAAGTTTCGGGCTTTCCGCAGTTCCTGCAAGCTACACTTTGCCCTCCAGCCACTGACTTTTTCCTTAGAGGCCACTAAAGTGGGGCTAGTAATCTCGCTCCTGCTGGAAGAACCCCAGGCATGGGCCCACCGCCTTCTGGAGCAAGGGGCCCCAGAGACTAATAATCTAGAGCGCTTCTTCCTAGCAATGGCCAAGCTCTACGAGGACCCCCATCAGGCCACTATGGCTGAAGCAGCCCTCCACACCCTGCGGCAGGGCTGCCGGCCAGCCGAACATTATGTGTCTGAGTTCCGGCGCTGGAACGCAGACACCGCCTTGAACAATGCTTCTCTCCTGCCCGATCCTGTGTACTTCTGCTGCCTGCATGTTGCCGACCCTTCCTGCACTCAGACCATCCACCTGTCTCATACTTCTGTACCACATTGCTAGCATGTTGCCGACCTGGACTGTACCACTACGCTTCTGCCAAGCACAAGCTTCAGCGGACCTTCACCCACCACCAGTGACCAAGTCCAGCCCTCGTGCACCCCCCCGTGCTCCCAAGCTCCCTGTCTACACTACCAGGGGTTCGCAAACCAGGGCCGTAAGAGAGGTTGTCCCCTGCATAAGTCAGACTCGACCACCAGGTACGTGACAGAAAGAGTAAATGGAATTTTGCATTTCATTTTAAGCATTACCAAAATTGCTGCTCTGGAATTTAAAAAAAAAAACATGTTTTGCTTTAGTACATTTCCCCCAGGGCAATGTCCAACCCCCTATGCCATTATTTTTACAATTCTTTGTGTATTAGCCTAGAAAATGGACATCATTGGTTTTTAATATTGGGCTCCCATTGAATTCCATGGAGCTCAGATTCAGCACCCAAATTTTAGTATTGTTTGCCGAACCTTCCCCCGAACCAAACCCAGCTATGTTTGGCTCATCACTAGTAAGTGTACTATTTGTCTTTTCTAATAAGGCTCCTTTCACACCAAGGCATTGGAAAAAGCCTGTAAAATCCTGTAAAACGCCATGATTTTAGTGTGTGTTTTTGTTGCACTTTTGAAGCTCTAGCGCTATAAATAGCGCCCCTCTAATGGCATTTTTTAAGCGCTTTTCAAGCATTTGTGTTTCAATCATGTGACCTTTCCACAGCCTTAGTACACATTTCATGCGCTTTTCAAGCGTATTTTAAGCGCTTAACCATTATTTTTAATGGACATGGGCGTTTTTGAAGAGCTATTTTGAGCGCACATAACAAGCTGAAAAGATGCTGCTTGCAGGACTTTTAGCAGCGCCTATCAAGTGCAACGCCTTGGTGAGAAAGCATCCATTGAGATACATGGGGAGCGTTTTTGGTGCGCTTTTTATTTGCTAATTTTGGAGCAAAAATGCCTGAAAAACGCCTTGGTGTGAAAGGGGTCTAAAAGTATTCTCTTAGGACACACTTTACTCCTTATGGTTTCATGCAAGTCTTAGCAGCCCCAGATTGTTTTTTTTTTTCTTTCTTTTGGTGTTTTAATGCAATGACTACTAAAAGCATTTTCTACAACCTTCTTTTTTAAAACAGAATGTCCAAAGGGATGGTAGAGACGTAAAATCTCCAAACACAAACATTTCACTACCACGAACCATACTAGAGAAATGCCAATCCAACTTCCTTTTTAGATGGACCCAAGACACGATCACCTATCTAGGAACTACCTATAAAGCTCACAAATCTGTATAACAAGAACTCATACAAGGAAAAAGGGATACCACATAGCGTAATACCGTTTAACCAAGTAAATATATTGAGATAAAATTGCACTTACATGCGTAAAGGGAAAAAAGAGCATCACATGGAATTCCAATGTATCAAACAGGCGCAATGAACTGGAGCAGACCCTCCTCCTTGACGCGTTTCATCTGAAGAGACTTCAACTGGGGCATTATCTCAATAAATTTACTTGGTTAAACGGTATTACACTAAGTAGCATCCCTTTTTCCTTGTATGAGGTCGATACTACGAGTTACTACAGCTCACGCAAGTTACAATATTTTGGAAATCCTGCCTTGATTGATATTTATCCTGGGTATGAGGAACAGTGGATACAGTCGGTCTGATGTGGATCTAATGGATATCTGATGAGCTTTCCTTGAGATCTTTTCTGATGTCAGGCGTTCACCCAGATTATTTCTGGTAAGGGTGTTTCCTATATTCCCCTGGTGGAGGTCCACACTGCATGTGGGTGAAGAGTGTACCTTATATCACTCTGATATCCCGGGATGAGAGGACATTATTTATCACAAACAAACCAGTCAAGAGATCACTTCTATTGTCTCACTATTTGGGCACTTTAACACTCTGCACTATTGATTTATATCAAGTTCACACTGTGGGTTATTATTGCTAACAAGCATATTATATAGTGCTGCACTTTTTGTCCATATTTGCTTTTTACAATAATAGGGTTTATTGTCGTGCTGGCTGCTTTTATTTTAATTTCTTTGGATAAGCGCAGTATTTCTTCCTTTTCTATAAATATAGGAACACCTGGCCATGCTGGCATCATTTTCAAACCATGACAGAATACTCTAGCATAATCAATCACAAAAAAGCAAAAAACAAAAAAACACCCCACATTTGACCAGCAACTGTTCGGAGGAGGATAATACACCTCCTTCCCTCCCTTCAGCAACACATCCCTACGCACCCAATCACTCCTCCCCCCACCCCAATACCAACCCCACAAACATCAAGGAACTCCTGAGGACCACTACCCCCAGTTCCCTAGGGCCCCTGGATGACTGGTGAACAGGCTGTCTAGGAATACAATCGGTTTGATTGATCGATGAAGTATTAATGCAAGAAGAGTAACTTCA
Source organism: Glandirana rugosa (assembly GCA_018402905.1). Classification (NCBI taxonomy): domain Eukaryota; kingdom Metazoa; phylum Chordata; class Amphibia; order Anura; family Ranidae; genus Glandirana; species Glandirana rugosa. The sequence continues at coordinate 59,323 of BLSH010452805.1, forward strand.
CTTTCTCCGAAACCCGGCCACAGCCTAACCTTCCTTTGGACTGACTGCGGCCTGGAGAAAGCGAAACCCCATTGGTTAATCGTTAGACCTGAAACACCTTTTATACTTATACCCAGATCAGTTAAACAGATAGCAAGTCTCTAACTCGTCTGTACCATAAAACATTGTCAATACCTTCCTTATAGTTAGATTGAGCAAGTTTAAGGACTTGACTTGATATGACAAAGATGCTTTCCCTGAGACGAGGGGCAGTACAGGTCGTCACCCCCCCCCCAGCCCTTGACACAGTCTGATCCTGATAGGGGTGTCTTGGTTGGGGACGCGGCGTGTGTGACCCCACGCCCTATACAGACTAAAATGTACTATACTTACCTATACCTGCTGTTATAGTAGAGCATTGACTTATGTTAGAACTTCCTTATCAATCACAAGTTTTTGTACGAAATGACATATGTGGATATACCTGTTTGTATCTTTGGAAAAAACTCAATAAAACTCTTATGGATAAAAAAGAAAAAAAGAAAAAATCTCCAAACACATTTTATGTGCTACAAGAGGGAGTGAAGTGTAAATAGAAATCCTTCAATCTAGCAAGAATAGAGTATAAATATTAATACACGTGAATATTAGTACATGTGTAAATGCTTTGTTCCTTTTACATTTCAAAGGTTTACAACCACTTTATAGAGTATCCTGACAATATGCGAGGCACAGTGGTAGACGGACGCTACCTGTCGCCTCAAATGCGTTTATGTGGACTGGATTAACCACTTCAATACCAGGCACTTAGAACACTTCCCTGCCAGACCAATTTTTCAGCTTTCAGCGCTGTTGCATTTTGAATGACAATTGTGCGGTCATGCGACATTGTACCTAAACAAGATTTTTATCATTTCTCCCACAAATAGAGCTTTCTTTTGGTGGTATTTGGTCACCTCTGGGGTTCTTATTTTTTGCACTACAAATAAAAAAAGACCTAAAAATTTGAAAAAAATGTTTTTTCTCTTTTTTTCGTCACAAAACTTTGTAAATAAGTACATTTTCTACTTCACTGATGGGCACTGATGATGCTACATTGACGGGCACTGATGAGGCAGCACTGATTGGCACTGATGAGGCGGCACTGATGAGGTAGCACTGATGAGGTGGCACTTATATGCAGCACTGATGGGCACTGATAGGCAGCACTGATAAGCAGCACTGACAGACACTGATTTGCAGCACTGATAGGCAGGACTGATGGGCACTGATAAGTGGCACTGATTGGCACTCATAGGGAGCACTGATGGGCACTGATAGGTGGCACTGGGCACTGATAGATGGCACTGATGGGTGACACTGATATGTGGCACTGATGGGCGGCACTGTTAGTCAGCAGCTATAGGGATGGCACTGACAGGCATCACAGATGGGCACAGTGAAATCCCTATTGGGCATTGTGTGCCCCTTACCTGGTGGTCTTGGGTGACATCCCTGGTGATCCCTGGGTGGTATTCCTGGTGGTTCTAGGAGGGCTCCCTGGTGATCTAGGGTGGGGATCCTAGGGGGTTGCACTGATAAACAATCAGCGCAGCCCCCCCCTGTCAGGAGAGCCACCAATCGACTCTCCTGTACTCATGTCTGCAGAAGCGAGTAAAGAAAAAAAATGATAAACGGCTCTTCCTGTTAACACTGTGATCAGCCGTGATTCATCACGGCTAATCAGGTGGTAAAGAACTTCTGACAGAAGCTCTTTACCTAGATCAGAGGCTGACACACCACATCACCGATCACCGCTCTCCACGGGCGCATGCTGGCTTGTTATACTGCTGCACGTCATGTGATGCCCAGTCAGGATAACTGAACCCCTTCCCAGCTGTCATTCTGAATACGTAGGGAAGTGGTTAAGCAGAGTCCGGTCTGGATTTTATCAGCCACCATGGCAGGGCTGGTTCCGGTCTGGAGTTTGTGGTCCACTGGAGTCCCCCAGCAGATGGACTTAAATAATCAGGAAGAGATCTCACTTGAGAGGGATCTGAGGGAGCTCTGTGTGCTGTTTTGGATTTTAAACCAAGGTTTGCACTTTGCTTATGTTTTGTAAGTGTCGGGGGCCAGCCCCACACCTTATAGTGAGGAAACTATACTGTTAAGTTTAGCGCCGGGCGGCAAGGACTTATGTTCTGTTTTGTTTTGTTTTTAACCTGCAAACGTATTTATCAATAAACCTGGCAAGCTGACAGATTTTAAGGAAAGTTGCCTGCACACTGACTATTTTTCCTGTGGAAAGATGTTCCCCACAAGCTAATCTCCCACAGTATGTAAACCCAACATTTCATATTCCTGAAATGTACCTGCTGTAGCATGTACTTTTATGAAAAGTCCTTTTCTCTTTGTATTCTTTTGTGTGAAATCCCTGCTGTTTCTGTCAGTCCCTCTGATTTCCTATTAACAACTGACCACACTAAGCAGAAGAACACACCATGGTCAGTGCTGTAACTATGCTGAGAACTCATCCTGCTCTACTCCAATGACTTTTCCTGACACCCCCCCCCTCACCATCCCTGCACAGCCATTCACTGAAAAGCTTAATGTGCTGTTGCTTCTCCTCCCCGAGCTCTTATGCAGCCGAGAAAAGAAGGAATGTGATCACTTATAAAAAAGGAGAAAAAAGTATTTATAATATTTTTTTATACCTATACACAAATGTTTTGTCTTTCATTGCTATTTGAAATGGAATGGGTTGTTTTAAGGTGATCGTTTACAATCACCTTTATGAGTAACTCCACTTTTGTTGAGAAAAAAACATTCCCCTCTGGGTGTTCAATGTACATTTAACAAACTTTGTTGCAGATTCCTACCTTTTGTTATTCTGAAGAAATCCCTGGGTTTTTGTCTGTATCTACCATAGGTGGTAAATGAATCTAATGGGAGTGGTTTTATAATTATCAATCAGCTGCTGTTGTTTTAGTAACTTGTATTAGAGAATATTCAGAAGAGTACATTATATGAATTCATACAATCAATTTGCATGTATTATTTTTATAGACTATACTCGCCACTGCACTGCATATCTCTGAAAAAAAAGTAAAATATATATTTTTGCAAATTGCTATCCATAATTTACATATGAGAGACATTCAGTTATACACTTCTATGCAGGTCTGCTTCTGATGTATTGTAGACTGCAGGTGGTTGCAGGTAGAATATTATGCACTGTAAGATACACATCCATATGAAAGAGATGATAGCAGAGAAAAACACTGACAATGCAAGCCTGTGATTTTCCACAGCATGGCAATTCACAATATGTACAGTACAGTATAAGAGCTCTTGGATGTTCTATACTCAAAAGCTTGTTTTCACTATCATTTTGATATAAAAAAAATGCAGTACAGTGAAAAAAAAACAGATGTACAGGTATTTCTAGGCTCTTGAAATAAACACAAACCGTAAGGGTCTATCAGTTCTTTGAATTGGGTGATATACACTAGGGATGGACAAATGGTCCAGCCAACATTGCCTGTTCGTCCGTTCGCTGAACAACCAAATTATTAGGTCACCGACGACCACAATGCCCTGCGCCACCGCACAAGCCCTGATTGGCTGAAGCGGTGAAAGCTTTGCCCAATCAGGGCACAGAGCACTGTCAGAGCCATGAATGGACACTGTCATGATGACTCTATCCAATCATGGCTCATTGCTCTTAGTCCCACCCCACACCATAAACGTATTCTCTCAATAGCGGCCATTTTCAGTGTGATATTGGTGTGGATAGAGATAGAATAGGGCTCTGTTCAGTGCTACTAGACAGTTAAGGGTTGATTTACTAAAGCTGGAGAGTGCAAAATCTGGTGCAGTTCTACACAGAAACCAATCAGCTTCCAGGTTTCTTTGTCAGAGCTTATTTGAACAAGCTGAAGTTAAATGCTGATTGGCTACCATGCACAGCTGCACCACATTTTGCACTCTCCAGCTTTAGTAAATCAACCCCTTAGTGTGTTATAATGTGCTATTGTGATTCTATTGTCAGTGTAGAATATTAGTTAAGTGTGAATCTAGGGAAAGTCAGTGTGAGTGTAGTGACGACCATTCATCTTTACATTAGCGAGGGACAGTTCAGTAAATGTCAGTGAAGTGTAGTGACAACCATCATTCATCTTTACATTAGTAATATATACAAACTGCAGTGCTAAAAAAAAATGAATAAGTAATATGTTGATATATCTTTTCATATTCAAGCACAAAATCAGTTTCAATGATCAAATGTAAATCCAGACACATATAGAAAATAAAATTAGGATTAAAAACGTTCATATAAAAAGTCTGTGTAGTAAGTGATAAAATAGAATCCTCATCCATGCTCCATGTAACAAGGCACACATCAAAGTGACGAGAAGGTGATGATCTTGTAACCAGAGAGAATCCTGCTCCACACCCAGTGTAAGTTAGTACAAACTGCTTACCAGCTGTATACGAACACTATGTTATAGGTGGTCTGGTCAGGCACAGGGAAATTGGTCTCCCCAAAACCTTAACCACTCTCCTCAATCACACCACCACAGGGAAATTAAGCCTGTAGGGATACCGCAACTTTTCGTTTATGCTTTGGATGTCATTATATGTTGGTTTTATTTGAAGCTCTTGTAAGTGCAATAATGTATCTTACTATTAAATTGGTATGTTACATACTGCACTAAGAAGCACTTTTTTTGTTGACCTTTGAGTTCCACTGGTGTGGTATGATTGAAGAGAGTGGTTAAGGTTTTGGGGAGACCTATTTCTCTGTGCCCAACCTGACCACCTATAACATAGTGGTCATATACAGCTGGTAAGCAGTTTGTACTATCTTACACTGGGTGTGGAGCAGGATTCTCTCAGGTTACAAGATCATCACCTTCTCTTCACTTTGATGTGTGCCTTGTTACAAGGGGCACTAATGAGGTTTCTATTTTATGACTTACAACACAGACTTTTTATATGAACGTTTCTAATCCTAATTTTATTTTCTATATGTGTCTGGATTTACATTTGATTGCTGAAACTGATTTTGTGATTGAATCTGCATAGAAACTGCATAGAAACTGTATATCAACGTAATACGTATTCATTTTTTTAGCACTGCACTGTTTGTATATATTATCAATTGAGGAGTTTGTGTCTTGGCTTTTTGAGTGCTGGCTGCTCATTTTTATTCCCTGCTGTTTCTCTCTAGCACGGTGTTAACCCTTTTTTATATTTAATGTTTTCATTAGTGTGTATCTAGGGACAGCTCAGATAGTGTGATTGTAGTGTAGTGACCATTATTCATCTTTTCATTAGTGTGCATCTAGGGACAGTTCAATTAGTGTCAGTGTAGTGTAGTGACCAACACCATTCATCTTTACATTAGTGTGCATCTAGGGACAGTTCAGACAGTGTCAGTGTAGTGACCGTTTAACACCATATATTTCATCGTGTTACTGAAAGGTTTAATTCTGTGCGTTACTGCAAGTTTACCGGCATATATTTCTGTGCGTTACTACAAGTGTAACACTATATATATTATTGCATTACTGCAAGTTTAATGCCATATAGTTCTAAGCGTTACTGCAAGTTTAATGCTGTATATTTCATTGCATTACTGCAAGTGTAATGCAGTATAGTTCTGTGCGTTACTGCAAGTTTAATGCCATATATTTAATTGCGTTACTGCAAGTTTAATGCCATATATTTCATTGTGTTACTGCAAGTTTAACACTGTATATTTCATTGCATTACTGCAAGCTTAACGCTATATGTTTCATTGCATTACTGCAAGTTTAATGCCATATAGTTCTGTGCGTTACTGCAAGTTTAAGAAACTATGAAAACAGCCCCAAGGGATTTTTAAGGCAATAGTTCAAACATAAGAGCAAACAAGTACAAAATATAAAACTCCAAATTTTATTATGAACATGAATAAAATATTCAGTAACAGGACTGACTTGGTATATAAAAACAGGTGTACTACTCATACATGGAAGAACAAGGCAATGCTTATATAGATTACACAGCAGGCCTCAAGTAGATGGCCAATTCTATGTTGTACAGTACATCTGAAGTCCCAACATGTTTCGAAAGGGAATTTCTCAATTTTTTCTTCAGGGGAAGTTAAGCATTGCAGAAAAAGGTTCTAAAAGAGCAATGGTAGTACATTATTCCAATAAGCATTGGTAGATATAGTACAGCTTAAATGAGAATTAGGGATAGGCCAAACACCCCCCGGTTCGGTTCGCACCAGAACATGCGGGGCAGATAGGTCTCAAGGGACATTACGATCCTTCCATTGCCAATACTGTTCTAACCTATCACATTGAGCTGTGTGATAGGCTAAATTTCTTACTTTTTTCCCTTTCCTTTTGGATTTTGGTTCTGCTTTTGTCTTTGTCCTCTTCTGTAAGGTCTTCCCCTTTGTTTCATCAGCCTTTTGTATAATTGTTTCATCATATACATTCCCCTGCATGTGGTTTTATCCATCATGCCCATATGTAAGTGTGCAATGCATCTCTGTTTTCCTTATATGTCGGGGAGACACCAAATATACTGTTTGCTTAATTTCATTTACAAACTTCTTATTGTAACTAATCAGCACTATTTACAATTCTTCTGTAACCCTTATTAACAGTGGTGTTATGTCGATCACTGACTCCCCAAATACAGGAGGGTTTGTATGTATCTTCATAGAAGAGTATGCGATGTGTGCCCTGGCCGTTGTGTGCCTCTGTTGGGGCGGACTGCTCCATTGTGTGCGTGGGCCCCTCAGCTGGCACACAGCTAGTGGGGCTATCTGTCAGCCCCTGAGATGCTCACTGGCATCCCTCTGCCCCTTCCATTGGCCCAGGGGGTGACGACATGTGCGTGCCGGTGGCCGCTCAACATCTGATGCGATTGTGCAGTGACGCGCACCTTGGGCCACGTGCATGTTACTGCAAGTTCAGTGCCATGTATTTAATTGCGTCACTGCCAATTTAATGCCATCTAGTTCTGTGTGTTACTACACGTTTGATGCAGCATATTGCAGTATATTGTAGTGTATCCGTGGAGTGTGTCTGTGTAGTACTCAAATTAAAGTGCACCAAACGGGGGAGTGTCTGGCCAGCAACCTAGATGGCCACTCTTCTCTGAGGCTCCTGAGATCCCAGCCATAAACCGACTACTAAAGTGACAAAACTGACAGCATCCACCCCACAGTGTGCTCCTGAGACCACCTTTTACCTAGTATGATGTCTCGCCGAAGAAAGAACGCCGATCGGCTGCAGAAACTCACAGATTTCTTCCCAGCACCAGGCCCTGATCGTATCCAAGATGGCGCCGGTCCTAGACGAAGAGCACCACAAGGCTCACAAAACACAGGTGAGACGTGTACCGACCACAGACTGACCTTCCCCCTGTATGAGGGAGACCCAGGAGACTCCTCCCCTCCCTTGTCGCCCACGACCAGAAGTCCGCTAAAGTCCAGGCTTCGTATGGAAGACTCGGAACACAATCCGAACGCGGATCCGCTCGTAGATTCGTTCGAAGAACAAATCGAAGATCCGTTCGCGGAAACGTTCGACCCACCAAACCTCGTTCCTTCTCACATAGAGAAAATATCAGCTTCAGAACAACCTATTACAGAGGTATCTTTGAAGACTATGTTGATCTCTCTCCGACAATCTCTTCATTCAGATATGTACACAGCCCTCGCACCTATCAAAAAATCCATTCAGAAACATGAGACCAGAATTTCACACGTAGAAACTAAGGTCAGCGTGTACAGCCCATAATAACATGGTGGACGCCCTCACAGGCCAAGACTCAGAATTGCAACAACTACGCCTCAAAATGGCCGACCTGGAGGATCGCTCCAGGCGGAATAATCTCAAACTCCGAGGAATACCCGTTTTTTATAACATTATCAATGAAACAATTTTCCTAACTAGAACCTCATCCCTAGAAAAATGGGAATCATCACTAAACCACCACACAACAGACGAAAATTGGCAGAAGGTCTTTCTCTACTCAGCCGAAACCTCCAGATGTACATACCATTGGGAATCTTACCTAAAAATACTACATTTGTGGTAACTCACACCATTAAAACTCTCAAAGATCTACCCTACCACCCAACCACAATGCTGGCGTAAATGTGGTGACCTTGGATCCCTTATGCACATAATGTGGTCCTGCAATTCTTTAACCTCATACTGGAACGCGATTTTTAAACTAATAGCGGAAATCACAGGCAATATAATGAGCCCGGACCCAAAAATAGCACTACTACACATAGGATTAGACTCACTTCCCCCTTCTTCTAGACACATCATTATACACACCTTATATGCTGCAAAAATAAACATTACTAGAAAGTGGAAATCTATTGACATCCCAAGTGTAACAGAAACCATAGCAGAGATCAACCACCAATATGACATGGAAAGAATGTTTGCCCTAATCACCCTCTCCTACCCAAAATTCCTAAAACAATGGGACCTATGAACACAAAGTACCAAATGCACAAGTATATAAAACACCACAAGATTAATTGGATACGAGTAAGTTAACTATAGATCCACCTTTGCAAGTCCTCTCTTCCTTCCCCCCCTCCTCCCTCCCTTCTTATTTGCATGGTGTTATATTTTGAGTACCCGTACATAAAATCCAATGTAATAGGGGGCGTGGCCTGCAGCGGAGCGTGATGGCTGACTAAAACCAGAGCTCCGCTCCCATACTCGGATCATAGCAACACTCTGCGACCCGGGAACCCAAAAAAAAACTACCCCACAGCAAGGACTCATCGCACAGACCGCCCAGGGCATGCCCGGCAATCGGTACGTGCCTCCCGAGCCACGCTGTTTGACGGAATACTACCGCCCAGCCAACATCAACAAGGCCAAAGATGGCGCCGGCGCAGCGATCGGTCGTAGCAGCATCGGCCGACGAACAGTCGGAACACGCAGACTTTCCCCACAGAAGGCACGGGCGCAACGAACGGCAAAGGTGCGAATCCCCACCACACAGAGGGAGCAGTAAGGCCCGACACGCCTGTGAGAGAAGAAGAGGCTATACACACCGCAGGAGACATCATGGACACCCTTCCCGCCCCAGAGGCCCCAGTGGGGGTCCCACCATCTGACCGAGGTAAGAGACTGGCATCCTCCCCTGCTCATTCACCCAGCAAGGAGCCACAGCTCAAAAAACAATTCTGGGCCTGCCCAGACGCAGAACTCCCTGCCTCAGAGCGTAACACAGCATTGGCAGCAATCCCTGCCACAGAGAACACAGTATTGGAAGCCTCACTAAAAGCTATGTTGATGACACTGCAGAAAGACCTGCACAGGGAATTACATGTCTCCCTGTCACAGATCCATGACAGGGTAGATTGCCTGGAAGACCGAACCACTGACCTGGAGGGTCATATGCAGAACCATGTTAAAGCACATAACGAGCTGCTAGAGGCTCATGCCCCCCACAAGTCAGAGATCCAAAGG
>BLSH010452805.1:69554-85248 GCA_018402905.1 Glandirana rugosa
GTGGAGGTACCCAGCTTGTCTAGAAGGGACACCTCTTCCCTCCTATCACGTCACCCAGAGGATAATAAACACAATCAACATAGGTCCCGCCCTAGTTGTTATGGCAACTTTAGGGGTGTATCATCATCACCCAGCCTAGACTTACCCCGGTTAAATCGGTATTCGAAACGTATCTTCAAAGAGACGCGACTCAACCCACGTATATCTAATTGATTTCACTCCGCGACTAAAAGTTACCAGCGTCTCTCCTAGTTCATAGATGGTAGACGCAGTCGAAGCGTCACCACCTCACATTTACTCCGACATCTTGATTAACGATAGTACTACGGAGATGTAAAAAATCCCCGTAATCGAGATGTACTCTGTATTCAGGAGACACATTTCTCCAAGGACAAGGCCCCTAAATGCACACATAGCAAATTTCCCCACTGCTTCGTAGCTAATGCCCCTAAAAAATGTAGAGGCATCATGATAGCAATTAGTTCTACAGCCTCATTTACACTCCACCACTGCGAAGCTGACGCAGATGGTAGATACTTGATCCTCTCTGCGACCATTGAAAATCAGCGCCTCACTTTAGTTAATCTATATGCACCCAACTCAGCGCAGAGAAACTTCTATGCAAAGCTTATGGCTAAATTGGCCCCATTCAGATCCGACCCACTACTACTATGTGGGGATTTCAACGGTATTGTTGATCCCGCCCTGGATACAACTAACACAAATAATAGGAGACCCACTGCACTATCCTCCCTTCTCCACAGGGAAGATCTGTTCGACCCATGGAGGTGCCTACATGACATGAAGCAAGACTACACGTTCTATTCCCACCCCCACAACTCATACTCTCGGATCGATCTGTTTCTCACAGACAAGTACCTCCTTCAATCAGTATCCGAAGCACACATCGGAGTGATCTCCTGGTCAGATCACGCGCCAATTTCGATCAAATTGTCCATGAACAACCGCCCCCTGAAACATACTTTATGGAGGCTTAACCCATCTCTCCTGGTGACCCCAGGGTTCTCCGACAGAATTCGATTCGAGATTGAGTCCTATTTCACACAGAATGCACTATCTGTTGATGACCCGTCTGTCATATGGAATGCGCACAAGGCGATCCTAAGAGGCTTGTTCATCAAACTAGGGGCCCAAGCCAAAAAAGCCCAGAGGGCCACGACAGAACAATTATTGAAACAAAAAAAAGATCTCGAAGTAAAAAACAAACAATCCCCATCCCCAACAATAGCAGCAGAACTCACGAAAATAAGATACCAACTCAGTGAACACCTCCACAAAAAATTTGATTTCTACGTTAAGCGGCTCAAGCTCCTCTTTTACGCCTCGGCAAACAAATCGGGAGCGTTTATGGCCAAACTGTTGAAAAAACAACTCTCTAACCAAAAGATTCAATATCTCACCAACCCCCAGGGTAAAAAGCTAAGTAACCCTCTCGATATAGCGAACGAATTCAGTGCATTTTACGCTAAATTGTATAACCTCAAAAACTGTGCTAAAACACCCCACCCCAATATAGCAGACATCGACGCATTTCTATCTTCCATCCAGCTCCCGACCATCACCCAATCGCAAGTAGAATTTCTATCGCAACCTTTCTCCACAGCAGAAATAATCACAGCCATTAAACAAATGCCCCTTCACAAAGCCCCAGGCCCAGACGGATTCACAAACGAATATTACAAGCAATTCCCCCTTCAGCTCGCCCCACATCTCTGTGAAGCCTTCAATCACCATGTTTCCATGGGTAAAATGCCCAAGGAGTCCTTAGAAGCTCTAGTAGTCACTATACCGAAGACGGGTAAATCCCCAGACAACCCTGCTAACTACCGCCCCATTTCCCTTCTTAATTCGGACACAAAATTATATGCTAAACTACTAGCCAATCGCTTATCCACCATCATCCCCCATCTAATACACCCCGACCAGGTAGGATTTGTCCCCCAAAGACAAACGAGCAATGGCACAAGACGCCTCATTGACCTAATACAGTGGGTGGAGAGCTCCCGAACGCCTTCTCTGTTCCTCTCCCTGGACGCAGAGAAGGTGTTCGATAGAATCCACTGGACATATATGGAAAAAGTGCTTCTGAAATTCGGCATGACAGGCCCATTCCGGGCAGCAATACTGAATTTGTACTCGTGCCCGTCCGCAAGAGTGTGGACGTCAGGGATCAAATCAGAGCCATTAGACATCACCAATGGCACAAGACAAGGGTGCCCCTTATCATCCTTGATCTTTGCCATGGTGATGGAACCCCTCGCACAAACCATCAGAGACTCTCCCTCGGTCAAAGGCATCAAGGTGGGCAGTGTAGAACACAAAATAGGGCTATATGCCGATGACGTTATTATCACCCTATAAGACCCCAAGGCGTCCTTGGCAGCCACCCAAAAAATATTAGACCAGTTTAGTGCCATCTCCCTCTATAAGATAAACACAAGCAAATCCATTATGCTGGACTTAGGCATTGACCCGGCCACTAAACACACTATCTCTGACAACACACCCTTTCAATGGTCCGCCACCGCATCACTTCCATACCTGGGCATTCATTTGACCTTCCCAAGCAGCTCTATTCTGAAAGTAAACTTTGAAATCCTCCAAGAAAAACTTTTGCGCATCTCCAGAGATTTGAGCTCTCTTCCTGTCTTCTGGGCTGGAAGAGTGACTCAATCAAAAATGTACCTACTTCCTCACATATTATATATGTTCCGTGCTGTACCTCTTCCCCTTCTCCCCTCCCAACTGCACCAGCTTCAGAAGATGCTAACCACATTCATCTGGCAACATAAAAAACCCAGATTCAAAGCTGACATTCTTCTAGCCTCTGCTAAAGACCGTGGATTAGGGGCGCCTAACATCCAGGCATACTACCGGGCAGTAATCCTTGACCAAGTAAAGCATTGGTGGACAGCAGACCCCAACAACACATGGACTCAAATTGAAACCACAGTCATGCACGTGGGCCCGAAGCTCCTCATTGCTGCTATTATGCTTAATTATAAACCACAGTATTATCATATGGATACAATCACGGCAGCCCTGAGAGTCTGGACCACATGCTCGCAACATACCCAAGGAATTCCTAGGTCTTTACTCTCCAAACTGCCCATTAAAGCACTGGAACTGTTCTCCACCGATTTATCTCTTGACAGCTGGCAACAAAGAGGGCTCCACACCCTTGATCAGATGTTTGACAACACTGTATTGCTGTCATTCTCGCAACTACAACAAACCTATGGACTACACAAACAGTCATTCTTCCTATACCTCAGAATCCGGTCAATCCTATCCAAGCTCAGGTTTTCTGGAGATGTGTCCACACTAACTAGCATCATACTGTTCCAAGACTCTACCAAAACAGGCACCGGTGGCATTTTCCGGATACATAACCTCCTTACCTCCCCTCCAACTGAACTATCACACCCATCTTATGCATTTTGGTGCAATCGTGCGGAAACCCCACCATCGAGAGCAAAATGGAACAAAGTGCTTGCTCTCCCCCTCCGGACTTCACACTGCATTTCCCACTGGGAATCATTACAAAAGTTGGCCCACAAATGGTACTACACGCCGACTAGACTGGCCAAGATGTTCCCTTCCACATCCCCTCTATGCTGGAGGAACTGTAATGACAAGGGTACCCTGTATCACATCTGGTGGGACTGCCACCATGTCAAACACTTCTGGCAGGAAGTGGCTACACTGATCTCCTCCCTATGCAGCACCAATACTCACCTGTCCTCTTTAGACCTTCTCCTAGGTATGTCAATTCCATCCTGGCCCAAACAAGTCAGGATCTTAGCATCTCACATATTAATAGCCGCCCGGCTAGCAGTAGCCAAAAAATGGAAATCTACAGCTGCACTGACTGTTTCAGATCTTATCATCTTACTCAACTCACACTTTCAGCTTGAATTCGCATTTGCAAAAGCTAACTTGACTACGACGCAGTTTCTCCAGGATTGGGGGCCTTGGATTTCCGACCACAGGAGCTTACCACTGGAACCCTAGAACTCCATGGACACCACTTAATTGGATCCATGGGATCCATGCAGTACCCTCCATACTTGACTGCTGTTTAATAGGATGACCCGCACGCAGCGGGCCTTCCCTGTCGGGTCCACGTACAACACACACTCAACAACTTTATCACCAACCTTCTCAGACTGTTCTGTTCTTTACGGGCTCTAACTCAAGAGGTCATATCTTCAAAAGCGACGCCCACAAGGCTCGACTGGACCTCTAAGATATGACCAATCAAAGTTAATTATGCCGTACAGGCACTGTTCATTAAGTAGAGGAATTGGCTCGATGCCTCCACACCCCCAGGCACAGCATGATCCCGGTACGGGGTGCCTGGTGTGCAGGCATTGAGAACACTACATATACGCTACTCCTGAACGCATTTGTATTTGTCTCTGTTATTGTGATACTTATTCTACTGTAAGGTGTGGGGATACTATCTAAGCTTACTATGTATCCTGTATCCTTGTGAAAAATCCTTTCAATAAAGATATTTGGAAAAAAAAAATCCAATGTAATAGCTTGTATTGCTTATAACTTCTAACCAATTTTCTCACATGTTATTGAAATTAATTCTGCATTCCTATTGAGATGTGAATCCTTTTCGCTCATGAATGCCTTATTGATCACTAAAATAACCAGATGTGTACTCTTAATATGTAAAGAACTATACATATTGCTGTAACCCTTAACTACAATAAAAATTATTGAAACTAAAGTGCACCAAACACCACTTTCCATGGAATAAAGTGCACCCACGTACACATTTCCATATCTTTATTACATGTGTCTGGGAGGACAACAAGGAGAGGCAGGCATTCCCATGGCACTGTAAGGGATCCAGCAGCGTACATGTCCACAGGCAAAGGTAGATGTGGTCAGTCCTCAGGCAGGGCATAATTTCCTCTGTTTAGTAATGTTGCCCGTGCTATCCAGCCACAGCATGGAGAGGAGGTGGTGGTCTGGCTCATCCTCTGTCACACAAGCAGAGACAGTCTCCTGCACCTTCCAGAGTGGCTAGACCTGCCTCCTTGACCACAGCTTTTCCTGCCACAGCCCCAGCATCAGGCATGGAGGAGTCAGCTGAGTTATTTGAACACAGCGTCAACCACTTGCTTCTTGACGATGAATGACAATTGTTTTGCTCTACACCCTATTCCTTCACATTGTGGAGCTGTTATCTCCCAGCTCACTTCCCATAGCTCAGCTGTCTGGGCCTTTTTAGAACATGTGCAGCCGATTGCACTGTTGCTATTTGCAAACATTTTCTCAAGCACATCAAATGTGGCAAAAACACCAGCCATTTGGGTACCGCATGCTTGACAAGGCATTTAACCTCCCACCACACAGGCCATTGGCAAGAGCACCTAAAAGCCACACAAAAGGGGCTCATATCTGTCCCTCCTTTTTTCTTACTCACCTCAGCCTGCCTCTCCTCATCACCTCTCAATAGCATCCACTGACAGGGATGATGGTATAGTGCAGGGTGTCCCAGGTCCTTGCAGCACACCACCAGCTGTAGACTATAGCAAATTTCTCTGCCCCATATGCTGCAGTGGAAAAAAATACAGTCCTTGCCACTCACATGCCCTAAATGCAAGTGTCTAAATGCAAGCTTGTCAAAGCTGCTGGCTCTTCAGCTTCTGCCTTTTCACCTGGTGGATTCCATGAATTTGGTTCATCATTGGGCAAGGTAGTTAACCGCAATGTCCCCGTTACTGCTGACACGTGGTCCAGCAAGCATGGGCAGGGACGATATATTTAGTTCACAGCACACTCTGCTTACAACTCGGAAGGATGCAGGACAGGGCTCAGTGCTGCAGCTTGTTGTGCCCCCACAACTCCATACAGCTGGTGATGATGCAAGATTTGTCAGCTCTACCTCTCCTCCTTCATGCCCTCCTCCTGGTGTGTCTAGGTGACAGAAACAACACTGGAGCAGAGATTCTTGCAGCTCTGCAGGTACAAGCCCAGAGGTGATTCACACCATGCCAGCTGGAGCCAGGAATGGTGGTGTGCAATGCAGGCATAAACTTTTTGTCCACCCTTAGACAGGGAAAGTTGTCACATGTGCCATGCCTGGCACATGTCCTCAATTTGGTGGTGCAGTGTTTCCTAAATAGGTATCCAGTTTGGAAGATCTGCCAAACAGGCCAGAAGAGTCTGTAGTCATTTCAGGTGGTCATACACAGCCAGTGCTTTGTTGGCTGAAATTCAGCGGAATTCCACCTGCCCATAAACCGCCTGATTTGTGACATGCCCACCAGGTGGAACTCAACTTTGGCAATGCTGCAGCGGCTGTACATGCAACGGAAGGTCGTCAACGAGTACCTGCGTGAGTATGGCACAACGGCAGGCTCAGGCCGGCTCAACTTTTTTTCCCCACGCCAATGGCTGCTCATAAAGGATGCATGCACTGTACTGTCACCTTTTGAGGAGGCCACAAGGATGATGAGCCATCAGATCAGACTCTGTGTGGCATTATGGACAGGGCACTGGAGGCAGAGGAAGACTGGGAGGAAGAAGAGGACTTCCTTTCCTCGCAAGGCCCACTTTATTCAGCCACCATCATTCCTATGCCACAGAACACAGAAAAGGAGAGGAGGAGGATTCTAGCAGTTTCAGAGGTATTGAAGCAGAGGAAGACATATGTCAAACAGTAAACAATGGTTTTCAATCCCCAGAAGTAGTACATGGCTGGGGGTGGCAGTTCCAGATACTGTAATCCTCAGTGACCCAGAGGAGTCTGCTTCTCATGCCTCCACAAATTTGTGGTGCATGGCCTCCCTCATGCTTCAAAGCCTGTGAAAGGACCCAAGAATATGGGACATATAAAGGAGAAGGATCACTATTGGTTGGAAACCCTCCTTGACCACCGTTATAAGGGTAAAGTCTCAGAATCATCCCATTCCCACAGAGAGTGCATAAGATGAAATCTCCCGAGGACACCTTAAAGAGGAGTTTATTGAATGCTTTACCCGAAGCTAGTAGGTTACAGTGTTGTGGAAAACATAGTTTTGAGGCTTCTGTTGGTCAAGAGAGGAACGGTGGAGAAGGCGGCCGCCTAAGTGATCTAAGGTGTCTGCATTACATGGTGGGCAATTTTCTAGGGGCAAGAACAGAGATGGAGAGCTTTCCAGTTGATGATTCACTGGCTTACTGGGTCATGAGAATAGACCACTGGCCAGAACTTGCTCAGTACGCTATTGTGCTGCTGGGCTGCCCTGCATCCGGCATGCTTTCCGAACAGGCATTCAGTGCTGCTGGAGGTTTTGTAACTGATCATAGAACGCATCTGTGCACAGACTCCGTGGACCATCTGACTTTTATCAAAATGAATCAGTTCTGCATTACCAGCAGCTATGAAGCCCCTGATGCCGATGTCACCGATTAAGTGTTTTTGGGATGTGGAATCTCTGCAGGACTTCTAGGCTGCTTAGCACTGTGGGTGTTGATTTCATCTGGAAGAATGTTTTTAGTGTAGTGTAGGTTTCATGGGCACAATTAACACGCAAAGACCAGTTTTACTGCACCTGTTTGACAGGTGCATATCATTGCAATTTTTCACAGCAACAAACAATACAATGATGATATCTGCAGCTGCAGTATAGGCACTCAAAGTCCAGCTGAAAGAATCTATAGAAATATTTTTCTATAGCGAAAGAGGAAGTCTTGTGCTAACCGCAAGCTAGTAATGTGATAGCCTGTTTTCTGTTAAAGAGCTGTCAGTACATTTTAAGGTGAGATGTTAAGAATAATATCTATCTATCTATCTATATGGAAGGTGTTTAACTTGGCCTGGATTGGTAAATGACACATAGGTGGGCGGGCCCAGCTATATCTTGATTGTATACTATAAAATGCTGTACCTGGAAAATAAAATTGAGCAGTGTATGAATTCTGTTACCTGTTGGGTCATTATTTATATTGCTTCCTGCGCAGGTCTGGGTTGGTGGAACTGAGGAATGCCGACACATGAAATTAGACAGAAATAAAGGTGTTAGCTAGTAACAGAGATAAAGAAAGACAGAGGATCTTTCACCAGTGATGTACCAGTAACTTGGACAGTCTTTCCTGGTTCATTTCTTGTAGCCAGCCCCTTTGGAATCCTACCACCACCAAAACATAGTGTACAGTGTATACACTGTTCTTTCCTTTAGTCTTCTCTCTGGTCATGTGACATCACTGGCCCTCTTCCTTTTCATTTTACTTTAGTGGTGAGTAGAGTTGAGCGAACCCGAACTGTAAAGTTAGGGTTTGTAATGGACTTTAGGGTGTCCGTGTCCCGAACCCGAACCCGGACATTTGAGAAAAAGTCTGGGTTTGGGGTTCGGGTATTTTTTTGCGCCTTTTGAATAGCTGCAGGTCAGCCAATCAACAAGTGTTTCAGACATATTACCGTTATAAAATCATCTCATACTGGTGAATGGAGAGGTTCCTGCTGCTGGTGTGAGGGATAGATTAGCGTTATAAAATCATGTCATGCTAGTATAGGGAGAGGTTCCTGCGGCTGGTGTGAGGGATAGATTAGCGTTATAAAATCATCTCATACTAGTATAGGGAGAGGTTCCTGCTGCTGGTGTGAGGTACAGATTACCGTTATAAAATCATCTCATACTGGTATTGGGGAGAGGTTCCTGCTGCTGGTGTGAGGGACAGATTACCGTTATAAAATCATCTTATACTAGTATAGGGAGTGGTTCCTGCTGCTGGTGTGAGGGACAGATTACCGTTATAAATTCATCTCATACTGGTGAATGGAGAGGTTCCTGCTGCTGGTGTGAGGGATAAATTAGCATTATAAAATCATGTCATACTAGTATAGGAAGAGGTTCCTGCGACTGGTGTGAGGGATAGATTAGCGTTATAAAATCATCTCATACTAGTATAGGGAGAGGTTCCTGCTGCTGGTGTGAGGGACAGATTACCGTTATAAAATCATCTCATACTATTATAGGGAGAGGTTCCTGCTGCTGGTGTGAGGGACAGATTACTGTTATAAAATCATCTCATACTGGTGTAGGGAGAGGATCCTGCTGCTGGTGTGAAGGACAGATTACCGTTATAAAATCATCTCATACTGGTGAATGGAGAGGTTCCTGCTGCTGGTGTGAGGGATAGATTAGCGTTATAAAATCATGTCATACTAGTATAGGGAGAGGTTCCTGCGGCTGGTGTGAGGGATAGATTAGCATTATAAAATAATCTCATACTAGTATAGGGAGAGGTTCCTGCTGCTGGTGTGAGGTACAGATTACCGTTATAAAATTATCTCATACTGGTATAGGGAGAGGTTCCTGCTGCTGGTGTGAGGGACAGATTACCGTTATAAAATCATCTCATACTGGTGTAGGGAAAGGTTCCTGCTGCTGGTGTGAGGGACAGATTACCGTTATAAAATCATCTCATACTAGTATAGGGAGAGGTTCCTGCTGCTGGTGTGAGGGACAGATTAGCGTTATAAAATCATCTCATACTTGTGTAGGGAGAGGTTCCTGCTGCTGGTGTGAGGGACAGAGTTGCATTATAAAATCATCTCATACTAGTATAGGGAGAGGTTCCTGCTGCTGGTGTGAGGGACAGATTACCGTTATAAAATCATCTCATACTAGTATAGGTAGAGGTTCCTGCTGCTGGTGTGAGGTACAGATTAGCGTTATAAAATCATCTCATATTGGTTTAGTGGGAGGTTCCTGCTGCTGGTGTGAGGGACAGATTACCGTTATAAAATCATCTCATACTGGTGTAGGAAGAGGTTCCTGCTGCTGGGTGAGGGACAGATTACCGTTATAAAATCAACTCATACTGGTGTATGGAGATGTTCCTGCTGCTGATGTGAGGGACAAATTACAGTTATAAAATCATCTCATACTGGTATAGGGAGAGGTTCCTGCTGCTGATGTGAGGGACAAATTACAGTTATAAAATCATCTCATACTGGTATAGGGAGAGGTTCCTGCGGTTGGTGTGAGGGATAGATTAGCATTATAAAATAATCTCATACTAGTATAGGGAGAGGTTCCTGCTGCTGGTGTGAGGTACAGATTACCGTTATAAAATCACCTCATACTGGTGTATGGAGATGTTCCTGCTGCTGATGTGAGCGACAAATTACAGTTATAAAATCATCTCATACTGGTATAGGGAGAGGTTCCTGCTGCTGGTGGGAGGGACAGATTTCCGTTATAAAATCATCTCATTCTGGTGTAGGGAGAAGTTCCTGCTGCTGGTGTGAAGGACAGATTACCGTTATAAAATCATCTCATATTGGTGTAGGGAGAGGTTCCTGCTGCTGGTGTGAGGGACAGATTAGCGTTATAAAATTATCTCATACTAGTGAAGGGAGAGGATCCTGCTGCTGGTGTGAGGGACAGATTAGCATTATAAAAAATAATAGAAATTTGTGCTAAATAGTACATTTGCGTCCAGAATGAGGAGAGTGTCAAATAAGGGACATGGTCGTGGTGCTCCTGGTGCTGCTGGTGTTGGTGAAGCTCCTGTTTCAAGGAGAGGACATGGTCAATCTGTGCCAGCTACAAGCACAAGTGAAACACCTTCCCCAGGTGCGAGTAGCTGACAGAACCTTCAACGTTATATGGTAGGCCCGAATGGCGCTCAACGAATGGTAAGGCCAGAACAAGTACAGGCGATAGTAGATTAGGTGGCAGACAATGCCTCCAATTCCTTCACATTGTCTCCCACCCCGTCCCTTGATGAAAGCTCAGAGTTGGCACCTGAACCCCATGGCCATCTGTCTTTCCCCTCAGCCCCTTGTAAATCCGCCAAGCAGTCTGACCCCCAAGTCATGCAGCAGTCTCTTATGCTTTTTGATGACTTTGCTGGTGTGCATTCCATGGGCCATCCACATAGCCCTGCCCCAGAAGTGGAAGACATTGAGTGCACCAATGCCCAACCACTTCTGTTTCAGGATGAGGACATGGAAACACCACCACAGCACATCTCTGATGATGACGAAACAGTTGCGGGTGGAAGATGATGTGGAGGATCATGAGGTCCTAGACCCCACATGGAATGAAGGTCATGCGAGTGACGTGTGCAGTTTGGAGGAAGAGGTGGTGGTCGCACAGAGGCACCAGCACAGCAAAAGAGGAAGCAGGTTGCAAAAGCGGAGCGACCGTCCCCTAGACAGTACGCCTGCTACTACCCACCACACCCAGGGACCTAGCACACCAAAGGCAGCTCAAAGGAGTTCCCTGGTGTGGCAGGTCTTCAGACAATGTGCTGATGACAAGACACAATTGGTTTGCACGCTGTGCAATCAGAGCCTGAAGTGAGGCATAAATGTTCTAAACCTGAGCACAACCTGCATGACCAGGCATCTACATGCAAAGCACAAGCTGCAGTGGAATAAGCACCTCAAAATCCAAGAAAGGTCTCGGGCTCCTACTGCTTCCTCTTGTGCTGCTGCCTCGGCCTCTTCCTCCTCCTCTACAGTGCCAGTGTCACCTGTCACCCAGCAAACGATGTGACAACAATGCCACCATGTGCGCCTCCGTCCCCAAGCATTTTCACACCATGGTCCCATGGAAGCTTACAGCTGTCCATATCCCAAATACTGGAGAGAAATAGGAAGTACCCCCCCTACCCACTCGCAATCCCTGGCCCTGAATGGCAGCATTTCAAAATTCCTGGCCTTTGAAATGCTGTCATTCTGTCTGGTGGACACGGACAGTTTTAAAAACCTGATGGCGGTGGCTGTCCCACATTGCCAGGTTCCCAGCCACCACTACTTTTCCAGGCGAGCCATCCCTTCCCTGCACAAACAAGTCGGGGACAAGATCAAGTGTGCACTGCGCAACGCCATCTGTGGCAAGGTCCACATAACCACTGATACATAGACCAGTAAGCACGGGCAGGGACGCTATATCTTGCTAACTGCACACTGGGCAAATGTAGTGGCGGGTGGGCCTGAGGCGGAGAGCAGTTTGGCGCATGTCTTTCCACCACAGAGGATTGCAGGGCATTTCTCTTTGCCCCCTATTGCCTCCTGCTCCTACTGCACTTGCTCCTCCTCTACCACCTCCTCATCCGATCAGCGTAACACCTTCACCAACAACTTCAGCACATCCAGGGGGAAACTACAGCAGGCTTTTTTAAAACTGATATGTTTGGGAGATAAACCCCACACTGCGCACTGAGCTGTGGACGGGCATTGGATTAATGAGTGGTTGTTGCCACTGAGCCTCAAGCCCGGCCTGGTGGTGTGCGATAATGGGCGAAATCTCATAGCAGCTCTGGGCCTATCCGGTTTGCGACGTGCCCACAAGGTGGAACTCCACCTTGCACATGCTGGAGAGACTGTGTGAGCAGCAGCAGGCAATAGTGGAGTTTCAGCTGCAGCATGCACGGGTCAGTCGCTCTGCGGAACAGCACCACTTCACCACCAACGAGTGGGCCTCCATGCGAGACCTGTGTACCATATTGCGGTGTTTCGAGTACTCCACAAACATGGCCAGCGCCAATGACGCTCTTCTCAGCATTACTATCCCACTTCTATGTCTCCTTGAAAAAATACTTCAGACGATGATGGAAGAGGATGTGGCACAGGAGGAAGAGGAGTAGAAAGAGGGTTCATTTCCATGGTTATCAGGCCAGGCATTCACAAGTGGCTCAGAGGGTGGGTTCCTGCACCAGCATAGGCCAGGTAAAAAATGTTCAAGCCAGAGCACAGTTCTGGAGGAGGAGGAGGATGAGGATGATGATGATGCGGAGGAGGAGGAACCGTGTTCACAGTAGGGTGGCACCCAACGCAGCTCGTGGGCATCACTGGAGCGTGGCTGGGGGGATACAGAGGACACAGATGATACACCTCCCACAGAGGAAAACTTGTCTTTGCCTCTGTGCAGCCTGGCACACATGAGCTACTACATGCTGCAGTACCTGCGCAATGACAGCCGAGTTGCCCACATTGTAACTTGTGCTGATTACTGGATGGCCACCCTGCTGGATCCCCGTTAAAAGGACAACGTGCTGTCCTTAATTCCCTCACTGGACCGTGATCAGAATATGTGCGACTACAAGCGCCCTCTGGTAGACGCGCTGCTGAGGGCATTCTCAAATGACACCGGGGGCTCAGTGGAAGCACAAGGCGAAGGCAGAGGAGGAGGAAGAGTTCGCCAACACAGCTGTGGCACCGCCAGCACCTCAGAAGGCAGGGTTAGCATGGCCGAAATGTGGAAAAGCTTTGTCAGCAGCACGCCACAACAAACAGCACCACCAGCTGATAGGCAACGTCTTAGCAGGAGGCAGCATTTCAGCAACATGGTGGAACAGTATGTGTGCACACGCCAAACGTACTGACTGATGGGTCTGCCCCATTCAACTTCTGGGTCTCCAAATTGGGCACATGGCCTGAGCTTGCCTTTTATGCCTTGGAGGTACTGGCCTGCCCTGCAGTCAGTGTATTGTCTGAACGTGTCTTTAGCTCGGCAGGGGGTGTTATCACAGACAAGCGCAGCTGGCTGTCCGCAGCCAACGTGGACAAGCTAAACTTTATTAAAATGAACCAGGCATGGATCCCACAAGACTTATCTGTACCTTGTGCAGAATAGCCATTTATACCGGCCTCACATAGCTATTGGTAAACTTAAGTGAACGTATCGGTTTTTTTTTAATATGTCTCAATATTTTGGGGGCTACCCCAATTAGAAAAAAACAACAAACAAACAAAAAACAGTGTTGGCTACCTCCTCCACTGCCACTTCCACCACCTACACCGCCACGGTCCCCGCCTCCTCAACCTCCTACTCCACATCCACCTCCTCCTCCATATTTAATTTTTTATATGTTATTTTAAGTTATTTTCCTATCCATATTTGTTTTCTGGGCCCTTGCCCTACTCTTAGACCCATTTTGCTTCCTTTTGCAGCCCTCTAGCCCTTTCCAGGACTTTTGTAGAGCCATTTTAGTGCCCAAAAGTACGGGTCACCATTGACTTCAATGGGGTTTGGGGTTCGGGGGCAAGCTCGGGTCAAGTTCGGGGCCGAATTCAAACTTTTTCTCGAAGTTCGGCCGAACCTGCCGAACCCGAACATCCAGGTGTCCGCTCAAGTCTAGTGGTGAGCAGTTCTTCATTTTTCAGAGAATGCCACTCATGTGCTGAAGTAAGTGACATTTTATGCAGCATTCTTCTTTGAGCCCAGTGCCCCTAGTTGATGTGTCCATGACACCCTGGAAACACAGGAAGTGGTAAAACTGTGCTGGGGGTCATTCAACCAAGAAAATGACTGTTTATGGACAAAAAAACAGTATGTCTGCAAGGGGCAGAGTGAGTATTTCAGCAAGAGTTTATATTTTATTTTTAATTTGTGCATGGAATAGCTTTTCTTACGCTGGCATTGATCCTTAGGTCACAGATAAGTTGTTTATTTTAACATTAAATGGTAAGTTTACCTTCGGGAACATGTTTCATGTTCTACCGATATTTTGGCAATCCAAGTTCTCTGTGGGACAGCGTTGGGGAGAAGTTCCTCATACCAGCTGCAAATTTTGACAAGAGCATGGCCATGCAGGGCTCCACCCACATGGATGCGTCATTCATTCATAGAATTCTGCGATTGAATGAACTACAAGTACCCACAGCCTTTGCGACTGTTGTCTTGTAGTTCTCAATTAACTACCACAGTGCTGTTGAGTAGAGTTGAGCGAACCCGGACTGTAAAGTTCAGGTCCGTACCGAACTTTGGAGTGTCCAGGACCCAGACCCGAACCCGGACTTTTCAAAAAAAGTCCGGGTTCGGGTCCGGGGTTCTGGTAATTTTAATGAAAGTTCTGAAAATTGCTGTAAAAAAGTCCAGGAAGGTCCTAGAGGTCTGCAAAAGGAAGGAAAATGGGGGTAAGGGTGGGACAAGTGCCCTACAAAGAAATGGGGACAGGGAAATAACTTTAAATATTAAAAAAAAAAAATAAAAGCATAAAAAAGCAAAAATGGAGGTGAATGTGGATCATCTTCAAACTGGGTCTGAAAAGTATTAATTAACGGTAGAAGCCATATAACTGTTCTAAAATCATCTTCAAACTGTGTCAAAAAAGTATAAATAAGACGGGAGAACCCATATCACTGTTCTACAAACATCTGGAAAATGTGTGTGTCACTTTAAATAAAACCGGGACTAACTGAACTACTGTTCTGCAAACATCTGTAAAGTCTGTGTGTCACTTTAAATATAACCGGGACTAACTGAACATCTGTTCTGCAAACATCTGTAAAGTCTGTGTGTCACTTTCAATATAACCGGGACTAACTGAACATCTGTTCTGCAAACATCTGAAATGTGTGTGTGAAACTACAGCATAAAGAAGAACAGGTATATGGTTTCGCTCTGCTATAGTTTCAAACACAGTTTGCAAATGTTTGCAGAACAGTGATATGATATCACTGTTCTGCAAACATCTGGAATGTGTGTGTGAAACTACAGCATAAAGAAGAACAGGTATATGGTTTCGCTCTGCTATAGTTTCAAACACAGTTTGCAAATGTTTGCAGAACAGTGATATGATATCACTGTTCTGCAAACATCTGGAATGTGTGTGTGAAACTACAGCATAGAGAAGAACAGGTATATGGTTTCGCTCTGCTATAGTTTCACACACACATTCCAGATGTTTGCAGAACAGTGATATGATA
>BLSH010452805.1:90834-114582 GCA_018402905.1 Glandirana rugosa
CTTTATTTATATCATAGAAACCGTTTTACCAGTAGAACTGCTGACAATACGCAGGATTGGTACGTTCCCCCTCAAAACTGGTCCCCCTGTAATCTGACCAATATACATCTCAACTCGCTTGGGCCTGACATTTCAAGCCCAGGCATGGCTTGAAACCCCACAGGCCCTGGGCCTGGGCCTGGGCCTGAAAAGTTTTTTTCAGGCCCAAGCCCAGGCCACAAGACCATTAAAATTACTTTTTAAAATTTTTACGACATTTTTTCGGGTCCTTCCAGGATCTCCAGACGTTTTTCTTCCTTTTACACCCATTCCCACCCTGTTCACGGGATGTTTCTTTACCCCTGTCACTTTATTGAAATTTATAAAAATTTTTGAACCCGGACTTTTTTTGAAAAGTCCGGGTCCGGGTCCGGGTCCCGGACACCCCAAAGTTCGGTACGGACCCGAACTTTACAGTCCGGGTTCGCTCAACTCTACATATAACCAGTCTAATGTCCCCCTGGTCAAAACTCCCCCTTGCATGGTTAGGACGCATAACAGTCGTCAAGATGACCATTTTGCCAAAGATACTATATTTATTTCGGGTATTACCAATCCCTGTCCCATCACACTTGTTCCGAATCCTACAAAGGCGCACACTACAATACATCTGGGACAATTCTAGACCTAGAGTCAATAAATATACTCTTTTCTCCCAAAACCAAGGGGGGTTTGGGAGTCCCCGACTTCACAAAATATTTTCAAGCCGCACAGATTGCCTAACTACCCAAATACCACGCCACTCGTGAGAAACCACTGCGGGTCACACTGGAATCTGTGGACTGCGACCTGCTATCTGTAGCCATTTGATTGTGGTTTGCCCCTGTGATCGCAAGACCATCCACAACCCCATAACCTTACTCAGTTTAAGTATTTGGGACAGACTCAAAACCAAACCTAGTTTCCAGTCACCCCATAACCCACTATTGTCGTACCTCCATAACCCAGCCTTTTACCCCACCTGGACCTCTCTGGCATCATTCAACAGATGGACCTCATCCAACCTTTTCCAAGCCCATTTATTCACCACACCGGACACCATCAAAATGTTCCCTTCCCTAAGTGAAACACACGGTCTTCCCAACATGGAATTTTTCCGTTACCTACAATTGAAACATTTCTTCACTACCTGTACACATAGAGACCAGTCCCTACCAACCATGTCCTTTTTTGAACATACCTGCCATAAAGATTCACAGGCCCGGGGGCTGATCTGCAATCTCTATGCCCTACTTCTTAATCCTCCCCCACACAACTCAATCCCTTATGTAACCGAAAGGGACATAGGACTTCAGCTAGACCCTACAGAATGGTCAGATATATGGGAATCTACCAAATCAGCTTCCCAAAATATAGTTGCATTAGAGACTAATTACAAAGTCCTCATGCAGTGGTACCTTGTCCCAGCCCGAGTCTCTAAATACATAACCTGGTACTCCCCACTCTGCTTTCGTCGATGCTCTGAGATAGGCACTCACCTCCACATTTGGTGGACACACCCGCTGGTTAAAACCTATTGGATAGAAATCTTCCAAATACTGTCCACACTGTTCAACAGTCCTCTGGACCTGGACCCAGTCACAGCTCTACTTAACAAAAATTCTGTGTAAACCTCTCCTGCAGGTCACCATGGCAGCTAAACAGACAATAGCAAAGGCATGGAAAACTCCACATCTTTGTGTCATAGAGACCAAAAATAGGATCACCAGAGCCATGATCCATGCTAAAATAGAGGCAGTCCTTATAGACAAAACCCTAAAATATGAACCCCTATGGAAACCCTGGGTGAATCACTTCACCCCCCCTGACTTTAAAAATATATTGTTAGCCCATTGAACCATTTACCTACACATTATTGGAGTTGCCCTAATATAAAACCTTTCCTCCACTCATACCAGCCCCCCCCCTCCCGGGATCCCCTTTTTCTTCTCTTTTCCCTCCCCCTTTTCCTCTTTCACCTCTACTCCTTGCCACTGCTCTTTTCCTTTCCTTTCCTTACTAACTCTTATCTCATGAGCCCTGCTGGTACATAAGGCAAACATCAGCAGCCTCTCCATTGTATTTGCTCTAGGCTTCCGCCTCCCCAATGAATACAATACCCCCATATATTCATATATTGATCTCCTCCTTCTTACAGTTGTTATATGATTGCGTTACTGGACTTATGTTTTACCAACGCTATGGGCTGCGACCCACAAATGTCAACTGTTGCTGATCTTCTACTGGAAAACTTTTTCCCTCTTTGAGGGCTCTGAGAATTGTATATTACTGTGCCTTGCTCATGTATGTTTATGTCCTTTTCATTTCCAATAAAATACTTGAACAAGATAGATAGATAGATAGATAGATAGATAGATAGATAGATAGATAGATAGATAAAAAAAAATACTATTATTAAGGTTAATTACACAATACCTTAATCCAGCCATAGATGGAGCGATTTTCTTTCCTGCAATCACAGGTCAGTCAGTGTTGATGGGGGGAATACTTCCCAGAAAGTCATTGTGTTCTCCTGGTGGGGGGAGCCATCTCTGCCTGAAGAACACTGTGAATATTGCTAGCCGCTAGCAATAATTGCATGTAAAATCTGACAGACTGGTTGTACCCAATTTAATCAACTTCGGTACATTCAGTCTGCCCGTACATGGTTCAAATCTCAGCTGGTTCCTGCTGAACCAGCCACGATTCGAACTGTCTATGGCCAGCTTTATACTACTGTTACATTTACAGCAAATAATCATAACACTTTACACATAAATATGGCAAGTGTTTAGCAATGCGGATAGATCACCTAAGAAACACATGATATCTACTTAAGGCTGGGTTCACACTAGTCTCGGACCTACATGAGGAGCACAAGTTGCATTATGTCACAAAAACAATGATTCCCTATGAGAGCCGTCTTAACTGCTCCGATTTGTGTTTTTCGGACCGACTTTGAAAAAGGTTCCTGTACTACTTTTGTCCGACTTTGATCCTACTTCAGCCCATTGAGAAGCATTGAAGTCGGATCAAAGTCGTATCAGTGTCTTCACTGATCCGACTTTGGCATGCGACTTGTGCTCTGGGGATCATGAAGGGGAACTCCACGCCAAATTAAAAAAAAACTGGCATGGGGTCCCCCTCCAGGAGCATACCAGGCCCTTTGGTCTGGTATGGATTTTAAGGGGAACCCCCCACGCCAAAAAACGGCATGGGGTCCCCTCAAAATCCATACCAGACCCTTATCCGAGCACGCAGCCCGGGAGGCCAGGAAAGGGGGTGGGGACAAGCGAGTGCCCCCCCCTGGACCATACCAGGCCGCGTGCCCTCAACATGGGGAGTATGGGTGCTTTGGGGCAGGGGGGGCTCTGCGCCCCCCACCCCAAAGCACCTTGTCCCCATGTTGATGAGGACAAGGGCCTCTTCCCGACAACCCTGGCCGGTGGTTGTCGGGGTCTGCGGGCGGGGACTTATCGGAATCTGGAAGCCCCCTTTAAGAAGGGGGCCCCCAGATGCCAGCCCCCCACCCTATGTAAATGAGTATGGGGTACATCGTACCCCTACCCATTTACCTGGAAAGAAATATGTACACAAAAAAACACACAGCTTTTTAAAATATTTTATTAAATCTGCTCCGGCAGTCTTCTCCCCTCTCTGGCTCTTCTTTCATCGGCTCTTTTGCGGGGTCTTTCATCTTCTGAGGGGTCTTCTTTCTTCTCCTTCTCTACGGCGTCTTCTGCTGGTCTTCTCCGCTGTCCCCTTCCCTCTGTTATTCCTCTCCTCTTCTTCTTCCCATGTTGACACGACGGGATCTCCTTCACGAATGCCCTCTCCGCTCTGTGCTGTGCCTTATATTGACATGGGGCGTGGCCACCAGATGACATCACCCGGAGGCCCCGCCCCACATGATGTCACATGATGTTTTTTTGTGTACATATTTCTTTCCAGGTAAATGGGTAGGGGTACGATGTACCCCATACTCATTTACATAGGGTGGGGGGCTGGCATCTGGGGGCCCCCTTGTTAAAGGAGGCTTCCAGATTCCGATAAGTCCCCGCCCGCAGACCCCGACAACCACCGGCCAGGGTTGTCGGGAAGAGGCCCTTGTCCTCATCAACATGGGGACAAGGTGCTTTGGGGTGGGGGGCGCAGAGCCCCCCCTGCCCCAAAGCACCCATACTCCCCATGTTGAGGGCACGTGGCCTGGTATGGTCCGGGGGGGCACTCGCTTGTCCCCACCCCCTTTCCTGGCCTCCTGGGCTGCGTGCTCGGATAAGGGTCTGGTATGGATTTTGGGGGACCCCATGCCATTTTTTGGCGTGGGGGGTTCCCCTTAAAATCCATACCAGACCAAAGGGCCCGGTATGCTCCTGGAGGGGGACCCCATGCCAGTTTTTTTTTAAATTTGGCGTGGAGTTCCCCTTCATGATCCCCAGAGCACAAAGTGCCTGGCATTGTCGGGATCAAAGTCGGATCCCTGTTCACAGACAAACGGTCCGAATTTGACCATATGTAGGACCGTAAATCGCACAGCAAAGTAGGATCAAAGTCGGACCGTTTTTATGTCGGATAGTGTGAACCCAGCCTAAAGCGAAGTTCCACCAATTTAAAAGTCAGTAGCTACAAAAAGTGTATTGGCTGACTTTTAATAAACAGCCACTCACCCTTCCCACAGTCCAGCGATGCAGACTCCGCTTTAACCACTTCAGCCCCGGAAGGATTTACCCCCTCAATGACCAGAGCCCTTTTTGCGATTCGGCACTGCGTCACTTTAACTGACAAATAGAGCTTTCTTTTGGTGGTATTTGATCACCTCTGCGTCATTTCTGATCACCGCTATAAACAAAAAAAAGAGCGACAATTTTGCAAAAAAACAATATTTCTTAATTTTTGCTAAAATGCATATCCAAAAAAAAATATATAAAAAAACAAATTTATTCATCGGTTATATATCCTTCCTCATATTTTTGTTAAATAAAATCACAATCAGCGTATATGGATTAGTTTGCGCAAAAGTTGTTGCATTTACGAACTATGAGAATTCATTTATGGGGTTTTTATTTTTACTAGTAATGGCGGCAATCTTTTTTTTTCGGGACTGTGATATTGCAGTGGACATGTCAGACATTTTTGACACTTTTTTGGGACCATTGACATTTATACAGCAATCAGAAATTTAAATAGCCACTGATTACTGTATAAATGTAATTTGCAGTGAAGGGGTAAACCTGCAGGGGGAGATCTAGGGGCTAACTATGTTCCCTGGGTGTGTTCTAACTATATGGGGGTTGGGCTGCCAGGGACATGACAGATCTAACTGATCCCATGTACAGTAGATCTGTCATGTCCCCCCTCACAGAATGGAAAACAGGCGTATTTACATCGGCGGTTCCCCGTTCTGGCTCTATCACATGCGATCGCGGGTCACCTACGTCAAGCCCACCCGACTAGCGGCCCCGCTCAGGGATGAGAGCACAGATCGCCGTTTATAGACAGCGATCTGCGCAGTGTTGCCACTTTGCAGCAATAAATGTATGCAAGCCGGTCGGGAACTGGTTAAAGTGAATTTGTAGTCAGGCTATGGTCAATCAAGTATATACTGACATCCTTAGCTGAACACACTGTGAACTAATTCATTCTTAAAGCGCTATTACACCCAAAACCAAAAATGTAATTTATTGCAGCTTACCAATCATTAGATATGCATTTGTTTTGTTTTTAGGCTGCCCCCCACCCCCATCCCCGTTTTCACCGTGTGACTAGAAACACACCTCCTGTATTAGAGTGCCTACACTCTGGATGAAGAATGACACAGTAAACAGAGACACCTTTAAACAGCAGCATTGATACACCGAGAGAAGGTGAGTGTTAGATGCACTAGCAGATTTAGATACACTAAACATATGAAGCCAAACTCCAACTAACACTTTGTAAGTACTTTATTACACCGACAGTTTCTATTTTCCTTTTGGGATAAAGTTTTTACATAAATAAATAAAAGCCAATTATTGGAAGTACCCATGTCAGTGTTAAATGGTTTGTCTTAACCCTCTAACTGCTTCATCTGCAGGGCAGCTTGTCCTGTTGAAAAACGACAGACTTACTGACAGGATTACCAGGTGAAAATAAAAGTAAGAAATTCTAAAAGTAAAATGAATGCAGCCATCACATCTGTAAGCTGTAGGGATGGGTGAATGGTTTGTCCCAAGCATGAGTTTGGCCAAACATTTGCCTTTTCGGCCATTCACGAACATCTGAATTTGCAGGGAGATCGCCGGGTGTTCACCCCAACGAACACCCTGCAATACACTGAGCACTGCACAGTGCATTCTGCACACTGATTGGCCAAAGCTTTACCCAATCAGGGCACAGTGTACATTGATTGTTTAGGTGCAGGGCCGGGAAGCCGGCCGCAGCGTCCTTAACAACCAATGAGTCATCAGCTGTCACTGGGTTTCCCCGCTGACAGCTGAATAAAAAAAAGTGCCGGTAAAAAAATAAAGAAAAAAATGGCATGAGGTCCTAAAATATGGATTTTAAGGGGAACCTCATGCTAATATTAAAAAAACAGCATGGGGTCTCCCCAAAATCCATACCAGACCCTTATCTGAGCATTCAGCCCGGGAAGCCACATGAAGGGTGGGTGCTTTGGGGCAGTGGGGGAGCTCTGTCCCCCCGCCCTAACATGCCTCTTCCCGACAACCCTGGGTTGTTGTTGGGGTCTGCGGGCCGGGGGCTTATCGGAATCTGGTACATCATACCCCTACCCATTCACCCAAAAACGTCAAAAAGTAATAACCACATGAAATGTTGGAGTGGGGTTACCTTTAAAACCCATACCAGGCCTGAAGGGCTTGGTATGGACTGGTTGGGACCCCATGCTGGGTTTTTCTTTATTTTTTTCAATAGCCGGGTGTAACTGTAAGTCATTTTAAATGGGATTTGTCTTGTTTTATTTCTTCTTTAGAAATGTAATTTTTACTGTAGCATGTTTTATGCATGCTACAGATGTACCAATTTACAGGCACATTCACAGGAACCCCCAGGCACTATATTTAAAGGGATTTTTAATTTTTATTGTTGCACTTTAACTACTTCAGCCCCGGAAGGATTTTCCATTTTAGGACCAGAGCACTTTTTGCGATTCGGCACTGCCTCGCTTTAACTAACAATTTGCGCAGTCGTACAATGTTGTACCCAAACGAAATTTGCATCCTTTTTTTCCCCACAAATAGAGCTTTCTTTTGTTCGTATTTGATCACCTCTGCGTCATTTCTGATCACCGCTATAAACAAAAAAAGAGCGACAATTTTGCAAATAAAACAATATTTCTTACTTTTTGCTAAAATACACATCCAAAAAAAAAAAAATATAAAAAAAAATTATTTTCATCAGTTTTGGCTGATTTATATTCTTCCTCGTATTTTTGGTAAAAAAAAATCGCAATTGTCGTTTATTGATTGGTTTGCACAAAAGTTGCCGCATTTACGGATGATGAGAATTAATTTCTTGGGTTTTTATTTTTTTTTTATTTTTTACTAGTAATGACGATGATCTGCGATTTTTAGCAGTACTGCGATATTGTGGTGGACACGTCGGACCATTTTAACACTTTTTTGGGACCATTGGCATTTATACAGCGAACAATGCTATGAAAATGCATTGATTACTGTATAAATGCCAGTGAAGGGGTTGACCTGGAGGGGCCGGCGGAGAACGAGTCTGCCCTACCCGCTCCCTGGCTCCCCTGGAACACAGTAAGAGTGCGAGCTTGCCTCCAGCAGCGCACGCGCGCTCACAGTACTCGTTATCACGGCCACCGTCAGGTGCCGGCGTTTTGCGATAACGAACCATGTTGCCACCGCCAAGTCACGGCGGGCAGTCGGCAACTGGTTAAGCATAATAAAAATCACTGCTCCTGAAAAAAACGATTGTTTTATAAAAAAAAAAATATTGATACATGTCCCATACCCCTTTTATGGGCAATTACTTAAAAAATGTGCACTTTGATTTTTCCTGTTCAGCTCCCATAGACTACATTGGGGTTCGCCGTTGGTGGTAGAACATTTCCCGTTTGGGAGTTCTGCTGCGAACTGAACAGGGGGAGGTTCAGTCCATCCCTAGTAAGCTGCAATATAATAAATGTTTGCTTCCAGGTTTAATACCACTTTAATGTTTAGCACAGAAACATTGAGGTCCTCCAAGCCTTTCTTTTAGCAGTTCAGTCACCCTACACTTCACCCCCCCTGTAGCGCTTCATCACCTCAGCCTAATCTGCCCCCCTTAATTCCATCAAGCGATAAGCTCCCCTTGGCCTCCTTTTTCTTCCATAAGCTTTTCAATCTCTAATGTGAACACAGCTCTAGGAGGGGAGCAGGGTGAGCTGAGCCGCCTTGTGAGCATGTCCAGTAGGACACCAGCTGTGAAGCTGCAAGGCTTCACTGGTGTTTTTACTTAACCAAAATGGTGGCTCCAGCAAACAATAGCCTATTGAAAAATCGGCTTGGGTGAGGACACCGCTTGATTCCTGGACAGGTAAGTCGCCTACAGTATTTGTAGCCGCTGACTTTTAATTTTTTGGGGGGGAGCCTGGAGCTCCTCTTTAAAAGGGATACATTGCCCAACAATTGCATAGTGAGTATCGTGATTGTAGAATATTCAACGTTTATAAACAAACACATTTGCATATCATATTCAGACTGTCAACCACAAATAGGCGCAAATGAGATAAACCTAAACCATGAGACAACTGTAATGATAAAGCAAATGCAGCAGTAGAAAACAGTCCTATAGGATCCAATTTAGGGTGAAAAACAGTATCATAAGTCTATTCCTTAGGGCAGGCTAACCCTTGGAGCTAGAAACAGACTCTAGTAATTCTGGGAAACAAAAATAAACAGGAGAAGTACCTCTAAGTGTAGACTTTAGGGCAAGATTTAATAAATCACAGAATTGGCCACTTACATTTAATAAAGGATAGGAAGGCTCCGCACTAGAAAAAAAACACTGGGACACAATCACTCATCTCTATGGGAGAAATGCTACAAGACCTGGGTGTATCCAGCTGTCTGGGACGAAGAAGCCTGCTGGCAACTCTCCAGCATCTGGAATGAGGACTACAGTCCATGGTTCATTCCAGCCATCGTTCCAGATACTGGAGAGTTCCCAGCAGGCTTCCTCATCCCAAACAGCTAGATGCACCCAGGTCTTGTAGCGTTTCTCCCCATAGAGATGAGTGATTGTGTCCTGGTGTTTTTTCTAGTGATGAGCCTTCTTATCCTTAATTAAATGGAAGTGGCCAATTCTGTGATTTAATAATCCTTGTCCTAAAGTTTACTCTAGAGCCTCGTACACATGGGACGACGATCGTACGTACGATCATCGCAAATCGTATGTTCAATAATGTAACTTGCATACTGACTGCACTACGCGATCGTACGAGCACAGAAAGACCGCTCAGGTGCATGTAATTAGCATCCGGATGTTCCTGACTTCTGAGCATGCGTGTTTTGCACAATACAACTTGTTGTACCAACTGCTCTGTACACACGATACAACGGTCGTATGAGAGCTTGTTGGTACGACCAAGTTTTCTAGTCTGCTCACACAACTCCCCTTGTACGACCGTCGTATGTTCGACTGTTCTAATCGCGCATACGAACGATCGATATTGCATACATATACTGTTGTATACGATCGTCATCCCGTGTGTACGAGGCTTTAGAGGTGCTTCTCCTGTTTCTTTTTATTCAAACTGTTAGACTGTCTTGGATGCAGCAAAAAAAAAACAGATATACATAAAAATGTTTTGAAAATGTAGATAATAACACATATTGGAATTCAAAAATCCATTTAAATCATGTTTTTGTTTATAGTAAATATTGGACTTGCATTGCATAGGTTTGAGAAAAGTTTATAATACCATGATGAAATGTTAGGCTCTAAAAGATAACATATTAATATATAGGAATATCTAGAAATAATTATAGTGGCATATTACAAGATGCATTTAGCAAGGGAAATAGCTGAATTGCTATGGAAACCAATTTTGAAAGAGTGCAAATGAAAGATTTTCAGTAGCCCATTATCTGTAGATTGTGTATTTAGAAAATAAATTGTGGAGCTTCTTAAGGGACTTTTTTTTGGCTCATAGACAATAGAAAAAATATTTAAAGTATTATTCTGCTAAATAAAACAAATCATTTTACAATCCATGATTATTTCAATTACATTTCCAGTGATAAATTGCCATTGCTAAAAGTGTTGTTTTTCATGAATGACTACAAGGCTTGCTCTGAGGTGAAGATCATGATGATCTCATCTGCCCACCCCTCCACCTCAGCCAGGGAAAGCTTTGCATTCTTTCATACAATTAATGGGATGGGAAGCTTTTTGGGAAGCTGGAAAACAGCACTGTATATTATGTTTCTAATACAGATGCAGTGCTAATCTTCTCCCAGATGCAAACAATCAGTGCAAAACACAGTGAAGTGATAATGTGTGCTTAACGAAAACTCATAAACAATGCAATATATATAAAAGCAAATATAAAAGTCTAACAGTGATGACAGCTTAGATAGGAAAGATCCAGTCCTTGTACTGATGTGATCAAAAAGGCATTCTTCCAAACTATGATTTCCTTCAAGAAATACTCACACCCCCTCTTTGTTACAAATGAGCACTTATCAATGTATGAGTGATCACAAACAGCCAAGGAGGTACACTATATTGAAACAGCTTCAACTCTTCTGGGAAGGCTGTCCACAAGATTTAGGAGTGTGTCTATGAGAATGTTTGACCATTCTTCCAGAAGCCAATATGTGAGGTCAGGCATTGATGTTGGATGAGAAGGCCCAGCTCGCAGTCTCCACTCTAACTCATTGCAAAGGTGTTCTATTGGGTCAGGACTGTGCAGACCAGTCAAGTTCCTTCACCCCAAATTCGCTCTTCCATGTCTTTATGAACCTTGGTTTGCTCACTGGTGCACAGTCATGTTGGAACAGGAAGAGGACATTGCCAAACTGTTCCCACAAAGTTGGGAGCATGAAATTGTCCAAAATGTCTTGGTATGCTGACACCTTAAGAGTTCCCTTCACTGGAACTAAGAGGCCAAGCCCAACCCCTGGAAAACAACCCCACACCATAATTCCCCCTCCACCAAATGATTTTTACCAGTGCACAAAGCAAGCTCCATAAACACATGGATGAGTGAGTTTGGAGTGGAAGAACTTAACTAGTCCTGACCTCAAACCAACAGAACACCATTGGGATGAATTAGAGTGGAGACTGCGAGCCAAGCCTTCTCGTCAACATCAGTTCCTGACCTCAAAAATGCGATTGTGGAAGAATGTTCAAAAATTCCCATAGACACACTCCTAAACCTTGTGGACAGCCTCCCCAGAAGAGTTAGCCTCCTTGACGGTATTCCAGAGTGTAGCTTAGGGTATTTCTTCACTGCAAATAGTAGTAACCCCGAGCCATACTTGGGATTGCATCACTGGATCCAAGGCTGGGTTACTTACCTTGTCCCCTGGATCCAGCGATGTCCCCCGCCATGTCTGTGGGCTGTGTCCTCCCCCCGATTCCTGTGTGATGCCAGGCTCCGTTCCCTGCGAGCTTTGCGTCGCACAGGGGTTAAGCCTGGCGGGAAATTCAAAAAGCGAAACACACATAACGCATACAGTACACTGTAA
This sequence comes from Glandirana rugosa, assembly GCA_018402905.1. Classification (NCBI taxonomy): domain Eukaryota; kingdom Metazoa; phylum Chordata; class Amphibia; order Anura; family Ranidae; genus Glandirana; species Glandirana rugosa. The sequence continues at coordinate 102,549 of BLSH010452805.1, forward strand.
TCTGTAAAATTACATTACTGTATCAAATCATTTCATATCCCTTTTGGCCCTAGTGGTATGTCCAGTGCCCTGCATGCACATTTATATTATATATGCCATTCTTTCTGCCTGGAAACTTGAGAACATCCATGTCATAAAAAAGCATCCCTTTACATCAAAAGTGGTTTTTGATCAGCTAGAAAACACCGATAGTAAATAAGAATGCAATAAAGTGCTAGTGTAAAAATAACCTTAGACTGTCACATATAATAAATAAAGGTATGGTGGAAAATGTTCCTAGTTCAATTCATATTCAGTCCATTCAAAGTGCAAATGCGTGAAAAATGTAAACATAAATACAGAAATATATTGAAAAAACATTCATAGTTCGATTCATATATAGTCCATTTAGAAGTGCAAATATGTGGAAAACATAAACGTGGATACAGAGCAACCCAATTAGTGGATTGACTCAACCACAAAGGGTGTGCAAAATTTGCCAAAAGTTCATCAGTATTCTTAGTTAGTGATTCAATACAATGAAGGTGGATGAGGTTAGACAGTGAGCCACACACAGTGCAATCCGTAACCGTCTAGATAAAAGGCTTACCGGAAATAAAATACATTCAAGCCTGTATATATTTAGGGAACCCAGGCATCTTAGTATGGTAGGGGATCGTCACACAACTTGGTACCCTTGAGGAGACCAACAGCATCACACGATATGGTGGAGGATCGTCACACAGCGTGGTACCTTTGGGGAATCCCACAGCATGACACGGTCCGGTGTCCTCTAGGAGTCCCACAGCATCAACAGAGGGTCCTCATAGGTGCCATGAGCATAAATGTAGGCAGAGCAGGCTTGCTGGTACTAGTGGTGCACCGCTGCAGATGTAGGTAGAGCAGCAATGAGACAGAGCAGGAGCAGGTCAGGACAGCCACATTATAATGGTGAGCCTGGTAACAGGAGGGTCAAGCAGTCTAGACAAGCTGGGTCACATATGCATAGATTATATCCAAATGGTACAAAAACAGCAGCGAAGAAACAGCAGGGTCAGAACAAGCTGTGTCATTCGTGGTATACACAGAGCAGATATAAGCTGTGTCATTCATGGCATACACAGAGCACATCAGTTTATATTTGCTCTGTGTATAAAATGAATTACATGGCTTATATATGACATTGGCTGGGAAGGGGGTTAACATCTAGGGGTTAAATGTATTCCTAACAATATGTATTGTGTGTAATGTGTGTTGCTTTTACTAACAGGTCTCTTTGTTTCTTATCCCTGCTATATATGTATGTGTATATATGTGTGTATATATATATATATATATATATATATATATACTGTTTATAAAACTCTAATAGTTGCATCTGAAACAATATGTGGAGTGAAAAAGGGACTATCCCTGAATGGAACTATTCCTTGATGGTTCTGATGTCTTACTCCTCGTTAAGTACAGTAATAACCATATATGGATGCTGCTTCAGTAATGGTCTATCCACTCTAAAAAAAAGTGCTTTTATAGAACTTGTGATCCAAAGAGATTATATAAATCATATAAAAATACTTGTATGTGATTCCCAGATCTTGATGGCCTTACGCAACTGACATTTCATACTACGCATAATTGTTGGCTAGTTGTAATCCCAGGATCTCTGAGTTGTATTCCTCTCTTCTGAGGTCTGTAATCTAGAGAAGACAATGATCTATATGTGAATAAGCTTGAGGTGCTTGATTGCTTACCTCTCATGGAAGACAGTGAAGAATATAGGAATAGTATGCAATTCCAAGTAGTCCAATTGTCTCCCTCTCACAGACCAGTCACACAATATAGGGATGCTACAAGGGGTGTTCAAGTCAAACCATGACTTTTAATTTTACAGGTATAAAAAGGGATGCTAGCGTGGTGGTACTACATGCAGTAGCAAGTGGCAAGTGTGTCCTATTACTGACAGGTGGTGCACATGTCATGGGCCAGTCCACAGACCATTCATCAAGATGGCAGACAACAGTGTTAGTGTGTGCATGGAACAGCATGTGGTGATGATGTTTCTTGTGAACGAAGGCGCAAAACCCGCAGGTATCTACAGAAGACCCCAAGCACAGTAGGGTGATGAGACGCTCAGCTGCAGTAAGAATGATGTAAACATTTCAAAGTTGGCCGTACATTCATCAGTGACGACCCTGGACGTGGTGTTTCCCAGCCCACAGCAGTCATTCCTGTGAACATTCAACACGTGGAATGGCTGATCCTGGATAATCGATGCATAACCTGATCCTGAATAATGAAAGCATTGTTGTTGCAGAACTGTATTGACAATTACCCCCCTTTGTATGTAAAATGTGTCAAATTATCTAGGTTCCAAGGAGCAGCCACATTTTTTCATTTCATATGCTGGCAAAATTCTCTGCAAAATTAATTTAACAAGTTTGGGCTTTAGATATAATTTATAGTTGTACAATACTTTACTCAGGTTCCTATTCTTTGAATTTGTTTGCTATTTGTTTAGTGTATTGTTTAGTCAATTATTAAGCTTTACATTTGTTTGACTGGAATTAGTAAACTTTGGCAGTGGTTAAAACAAAAGCTTGTCAATGTTATAATGTATTGACATTCTGTGTAGTAAGCACCTCCCAGCCTTCTGTCTGACTGTAACTGTCCGTTACTTTTCACTCTTAAGTGCTTTTATAACTACAGTGCTTTCTTGCCCAATGTCATCCTCTTCCAGTCGATTTGCCCATGTGTAACCCACTGACACCAAGGGAAATGATTAACAGTGCATTCTAATCAGTCTTGATCACCTCTGGACCTCCCAGACTTGTCACAGAACATGAATACTTTCCAGTTTATTGATTAGTACACTGGCCACTTCACTTTACAGCTCACAGGCCTGGCCTGCTGCTGTTCAACCCTAATTGATTTATTTCTGAGCAATGTCATTTTGTGTATTCTCTGAAAATCATCTGCAGCTGAACCGGCAAATGGTATAATAGGGAAAAATTGCCATATCCCTATTATTTTAGATGTATTTGCTCAGCTCTTATGAGTAGAGTAAATAGAATTAGTAACAGGGCTATGGAAAAGGACATGGGAACTCAGGCATGTGCCTACAGCAGTAGAAAGCCGCAACAATCAAGTGCAGAAAGATATATTAGGATCTATATTTTTTTTTAAAAAGGACTTTACATGAAAAAAAAAAATCTAACAACATAAATAGCTTTACTAATCTGTTTTTTCACATGTTAGGATGCTGATTACAGTTCTACATGTGCCAAACTGATATCACAGCACATGACTGCAGGTCACGTTAATGACAGCAACAACATTTCTAGTGACACATTCTTCTAAAGTCACATGCAATTCTAGGTATACAAAGCTCTGTATGCAGCCAAAAGAAATTACTGAAGTGATCACCTTGAACTGCAGGCCAGAAATTGTGGGCTGTCATATCAGTTGGACATTTACACTTGCAAAGATGCAAGCAACAGCATGCAGTGTAGCAGACCAGTACTGGAAATCCTTTGTATGCCTGAAGTTGCTTGAAGTTGCTTGAGACTCCAAAAGGCAACAAAGAAAAAAAAAATAAACATGTATCCAAGTAGTCTGCAGGTGTACCACAAGCTGGGGCAGAGGGGGAGGGCCCAGGGCCGGCCCTGCCATGTGGTTTACACAGAGTGGGGATCTTCCACTTACCCGCCTGTCAGACTCCTGGGCCAGCTCCTATGATAGGCAGCACACTGGTGATGTCTATCATAGGAGGCGAGACCACGGTGGGTAAACGGGAGATCCCCGCTCTGCATAATCCATCTGCTCTCTTCTAATCCCTATGCACTGGTCAGGCTGCATTAATGACCATAGGTAAGGCTGAGCTGATGGGCACTGAACAGGCTGCATTGATGGACACTGAACAGGCTGCATTTATGGGCACTGAACAGGCTGAGCTGATGGGTGCTGAGCAGGCTGCATTGATGGACAGTGAACAAGCTGCATTGATGGGCACTGAACAGGCTGCATTGATAGGCACTGAACAGGCTGCATTGATAGGCACTGAACAGGCTGTCTTGATGGACACTGGTGAGGCTGCATTAAATAACACTGGTGAGACTGCATTGATGGACACTGGTGAAACTGCACTGATGGGCACTGATGAGGTTGAGCTGATGGGCACTGATAAGGCTGCCTTGATGGACACTGGTGAGGCTGCATTGATGGACACTGATAAGACTGAGCTGATTGGCACTGGTGAGGCTGTATTGATGAGCACTGATCAGCCTGCACTGATGGGCATTGGTGAGGCTGCATTTATGGGCACTGGTGAAGCTGAGCTGATGGGTACTGGTGTGGCTGCATTGATGGGCACTGATAAGGCTGAATTGATGGGCACTGATCAGAATGCATTGATGGGTACTTATCAGGTTGCATTGATAGACACTGCTGAGGCTGCATTGATGGGCACTGGTGAAGCTGAGCTAATGGGTACTGATGAGGCTGCATTGATGGGCATTGGTGAGACAGCATTGATGGGCACTAGTGAGGCTGCATTGGATGGGCACTGGTAAGGCTACATTGATGGACACTGTGAGGCTGCATTGATGGGCACTGATCAGGCTGCATTGATGGGCACTGGTAAGGCTGCATTGATGGGCACTGGTAAGGGCTGCATGAATGGGCACTGATGAGGCTGCACTGATGTGGCTGCAATGATAGTCACTGATGAGTTTGTACTTATCTGCACTGATGAGGCTGGGCTGATGGGCACTGGTGAGTATAATACACTCTTCAAATATGCTTTAAAATGCATAGTTTTCCCTTTCATGAACAAGAAAATAATAATGTTATGCGGTTGGGGCTGGTATCTTAGTTCTCACAGTGCCCCCCATCCTGATCCCCCCCCCATCCTTAGTCCCCCCCATCCTAACTTTTACCAGCTCTCCTCCAGCTTATCTGCACAGTTCCTCTCATTCCCTTAATTCACTGACCTTACATCAGTGTCTCTTTCTCACAGGCATGGGAGATTTCTCCTGTCTGCTGGATTGCAGTGGATGACATCAGCTACTGCCCCCCCCCACCCCCCCCCCCCCCAGAGCAGCAGTACGGGCCCACAGCTCCAGCTGCTCTCAGCTCCAGTAACAGGATCTATGTGTGAGTGAGAATCAAGGTACACAGATCCAGTGGCAGGAGCCAGAGATCAGCAGTGACAAGTGTGGCTGCAGTGTCTCAGGCTTGTCTCATCCATGGGTACAGAGTGGGTCAGAGTACAGTGGGCGGCACTGCACACTTTGCACCCATGAATGATACACCACTGGTGGGGGGATTCTGATACAGGAGGTGTGTTATTGGCCAGATCACCAGGTGAAAACAGAGGGTAAAAAGGCAAATTAAAGAAAACATATACAGCCACCACATTTAAGGATCGGGGGGAAGATTGCCGCAATCTTGTTCAGTGATTTAAGTGTCCAGCCATCCTCCTCCCCCCCGCTGCCTTCTGGGAGACACACAGGTCCCAGAAGACAGCAGGGACCATTCAGAAGTGCAGTGCGACATGTGCAGTGGGAAACATGCCCCGAAGCCACAAGGCTTCACTTCCTGTTTCTCTTAGTAAAGTTGCCAGTGTCTGCACCCGGAGCCGGTGGATGGGTCAGCTTCGGGTGCCAACATCGCGGGCTCCCAGGACAAGGTAAATGCCCTAATATTAAAAATCAGCAGCTACAGTATTTGTACCTGCTGGCTTATTTTTTTTTTACCCAGGTGGAACTCCTCTTTAAGTTTTGGGTTTAATGCCACTTTAGTTAACTAATCATAATAAATAAATAACATACTGTATATATAGATATAAAAACACTATACAGTCTCTTTTAATCACTGCATATTTTGCAATAAAACATTTAGGTGTAATCTGTGTCTTTTTATTGCAGCAATTTAAACAACAAAAGTAAAACTCAAAAAAAAAAAAAAATCAAGCAAGTAATTTAAAGGCTGCCTGTGCTTTTTCCCTCACTGGAATTAGTCCTAAGGGTGTTATACAGCAGGCCTTGATGGCATCAAACAGATGTTCTTAATTGAAAGCTTTGCACACTGAAAAATATGCCCTCCCTAGCAGAGGAATCGATGAGCAGATATTTCTGTGTCTTATTTAGGTATGAGAGTGCTGGTAAGTACTGTAATTATACACTATTACAGAGAAGATTGTGCAGTGGCCATCTCGTTGTTGATTTGTAATCTACCTGTCCTAAAAATGAGATCATACTCAGTACATGGATTAACCTATATGTGCCTGGGTGAAGATTTCTCTTTTTCTTCATTGTTTTTTATCCAATATTTCCAATGTCTTCAGATATACTAGATTTGGCACTAAGGTTATTGCTTGCTTTGAGGCAGTAATTCTTGCCAAGGCCACCTACAGTTGAGTCACTCAATTGTCACATTTGCTCTGCGCATTTAGCATGGTAGAAAAACATGTAATTATAATATACATGCAAATTACAGTGCTCAGTGACATTGGTAATGACTATTTTTGGTTAGCCAAGAACAAAACAAAGGACAATGTTGACCAGCTGAAACTCTATTGTTTGCCACCAGTTTGTGTGCACTAAAATGTGTTGAGTGAATGACAGTTTGATAAATGGGTGAAAATGAAATCCATATTAAACCCGTATTAAATCCGTATTAAACAAAAATGTAGTATATTAAAGCTCACCAAACCTTAGATGTTAGGGTTGCACTAATTTTCTTAGGCTTTTTTTTTTCCTTTATTTTAGCAGGTATGGCTGGATTTATTTTCCAGCACATATGGCTGGATTTAGGGGGTTGCTGCCCTTCCCACCCCCCTCCCCAGATTTCTGATGCACCCACAAAGCCCTAGCAAAGTAGAAGTCTAGTTTCTGAGCTTTGCTGCCTCTCTGCAAAGGGACAGCTTCTGTGATCTCCTTGCCAGGTAATTGCTATTGTTCTGACCGGCGATCCTCTCACAGCTGTGTGCTTTCTGGTAGGAAGCAGTGAGCATGCCCTGCTGTCACCCAATCTCCTGAGCTCCTGGCACAGCACCTGGCCTGGGGACCACCTCTTTTTTGCTCCCCTGACTCTTCCTGCTCTCTCATTGGCTGAACAGCATGAAGAGCTATCAATGCCATTCCCTGCATAGGCTGCCGATCCTCCGCTTTCACTCCCGTTCCTGCAATCCCTATTTTACCACTTCTGAGGTGGTTCTGACCTACTAAACTGGTTGTCCTCTCCACTTCCCTCTGCCAATTTTTTAGCAGGTAAAGACCTGTGCATACCTCTCCCTCATCTCTGCCCTCAATACCTGCTGCTATCTCCTGGCATAGGGGTGCCTGCACTGTGCTCTTACAGACTCCTCTCACTCCCTCCAGGATTAAAGGATAAGTTCACCCTTATAGGAAAAATGAATGTTTGCAGAAAGAAAAGTGCATTTATTATTTTTTCCAGCAGGAGCCTGGAAAGCAATGCACTAGCAATCCATAGATCACAGATGCAATGAGGACTCCTGAGCACATCATCTGACTTTCAGCCCATACCACTGTTTGAAAGCTGGAGGATATCAGTGCCCCAGCAGCCCATTGATAACTACAAGTCCATCTGCCGTGATGGAAGATGGTACAGGAAACTGTAAATGAATGACACAGCTGTGGGTGTAGAGCCCTGCGCAGCCATGCTCTTTTCAAAAGATGGCTGAGGGTGCAGGTTGAAGAACCCCTGACTGTTGTCACAGGAAGGAGGGACAGGGGGCAGGAGTTGAAACATGTTCCACCCTAAATACAATCAGAATATATAACATGTTCCAAAGTAAAAGATGTAGGGGGGCATAGGAGAGTGAGCCAGGCAGGGGGGCGGGGGGGTGAGTATCGGACGGAGATCACATGGTAGTCTGCATTATCTCAAGGGATTGGGAGATTGGTGGGTCGTAATTCCTATGGAAGGAGGAGATCGCTATCTAGATCTGGGGGGAGAAAGTGTTTAGCCCATGGTAGCCATTGTTTTTCAAATTTGGGAATGGTGTACTGCTGCTCCCTGTTTATCTAAGGCTGTTGTCTGACACTGTCAATCCTAGTCCTGCTACCCCTGTATTGATTTGGTTGTAATCTCTCCTGCTCTTCTCCATTTATATTTGTAAAAGTCAAATCACCCCTGCCCTCTCCTTCCCCCATCACCCCAGATGCTGTGACCAGCTGCTGAGTTCCTTCTCCCATCCCTGAACTGCATACAGCCTGGGCACAGGCAACAGAGCTCCTCCTCTACACACCACACATAGCTGAGATCACATTCCCTTACACAGAGCCACAATCTGTAAAGTGTCTATCTTGTGACTGCAGCTGCACTGCTGTTCAAATCAGAAAATGTCATAGGTTTGAACTGCAACATAGCAGCCAGAAACACATTGCAGATCATGGCTGTGTCTAAGGGAATGTGATCTCAACTATATGTGGTGTGTAGGGAAGGATAGCTGCTGCCTGTGCTTAGACTGTGTGCAGTTCAGAGAAGAGATAAGCTCTGCCAAGTGCCCTGTCAGAAATGACCCCTGTCCTCTCTCCTGCCAGCAATTACCCCTGTCCGCTGCCCTGCCAGCAGTGATCCCTGTCCTCTGCCCTGTCAGTAGTGACCCCTGTCCTCTCCCCTGCCAACAATTACCCCTGTCCTCTGCCCTGTCAGCAGTGATCTCTATCCTCTGTCCTGTCAGTAGTGACTCCTGTCTTCCACCCTGCTGATCCCTGTCCTCTGTCCTGCTGACCACTACTCTCTGTACACTGCCCTGTTGGCTCATGTCTTCTACCCTGCTAACCCTTTTCCTCTACCCTACTGACCCTTTGTACACTTCCATACCAATTCCTGTACACTCCCCTGCAGACCTCCCATCTTTGCCCTGCTGAGCCTTTACGCAGCCCTGCAAACTAATAACCTTTGTACACTTCCATACAAACTTATAAGCTTATCTTCTGTTATGTTATCTTATGCCCTGCTGACCTCCCATCCTCTGCCCCCTTACATCTTGTACTGCACCCCCACTTCAGGCAGGCTAGGACCAGTCCTGGTAACACACTTTATGCCTTAGGGTGGCTGCTCTATCAGTGGAGGACTAACACAGTCACTCTTGGATAGCAACATTGTTGGGAGAAGGTAGTGTTAGGTGTACTAGTAGATGCAGGCTGCATTTACACCTGAGCATTGACTTTCAGGTGTTTTTATTTAAGAGATTTTAAGCATTTTTAGAAGTGTATTACAAGAGTTTTAGAAGTGCATTACAAGCGTTCTACAGCTTTAGGTGTTTTTGTTTAGACAATAGAATGCACTAGGAGGAGGGAAGGCGGGGGAGATTAGGGGTGGAGAGCTGCTGTTTAAACAGAAAATGCACGACAAAGCACTCATAAAACACTCATGTCACACATTTTCAGGTGCTCCCATTGAAGTCTATGGGGCCCAATCTGCCTCGAATCTACCAAAAAGAAGCTCAAACACTTTTTTTAGTGACAGGCGTTTTGCTTCAGGCAACAGAAAGCTCAGATATAAACAGGGGCCATTGAAATTAATTGGATTGTTAAGCGTTTTAGAGCTTCAAACAGAAAATGACTCAGGTGTGAACATGGCCTTAGAGTGACTTTACATAAAGCCTAGTACACACAAGTAGCAGTGCTGAACAAGGAGCTACTGTACGAACTATCCGACTTTAGTACAGAGATCTCCCTTGCTTTGAAAAGTGAGATTTTAATCAATATCTCAATGAACACAAGAACAATTTGACACAACTGAGTTTTATAGAACATTTGTTTAGCTCATTATATCAAAGTAAGGTTAGTAATATAACTTAGATGACTAAAATTAGTTGATGCAAAAATGAATACACCCCACAACAAAAACTACTACATTTAGTATTTTGTATGACCTTCATGATTTGTAAGGACAGCACGGGCATGGAATAAACAAGTTAATGACATATTGAAACATCTTTTTCCATTCTTCAGGAACATCCTTTTTTAGAGCCTGGATGCTGGATGGAGAACGATACTCAACTTGTCTCTTCAGAATTTCCCATAGGTATTCGATTGGGTTTAGATCAGGAGACATACTTGGTCACTGAATCACTTTCACCCTGTTCTTCAGAAATGCAACATTGGCCTTAGATGGGTGTTTTGGATCATTGTCATGTTGGAAAAGTGCACAACGACCAAGGGCACGGAGTGATGGTAGCATCTTCTCTTTCAATATAGAGCAGTACATCTGTGAATTCATGATACCATAAATGAAATGCAGATCCCTGACACCAGCAGCACTCATGCAGCCCCACAGATGGACGCTGCCACCACCATGTTTCAGTGTATGCACCATGCAGTTTTCTTTGTACACCTCAACTTTGCAATGCCATGCAGTTTTGAAGCCATCAGTTCCAAAAACATTTATCTTGGTCTCATCACTCCAGAGTACAAAGTCCCAGTAGTCTTTTTCTTTTTTCAGCATGGGCCCTGGCAAATTCTAGGTGGGCTTTTTTGTGCATGGGCTTTTGGAGAGGCCTTCTTCGTGGACCACACCCATGAATGCCATTCCTCTTCAGTGTATGCCATATTGTGTCACTGGAAACAATTACCCCAGTTTGGATTTCTAGTTCTTTAGCTAACTGCAGTGAACATGCATGGCAATTTTCTGCACCCCTTCCCATCAGAAGATGCTCCTGTTGAGGTGTTAACTTCTGTGGACAGCCTGAATGCATCTGTGATATTGCCTTTCTTGTGCAAATAAATTATTTACTTTTTCTTCCATGTGGTGCCATTGTTGATAACATGAAATGGGAAGGTGTTTCCTTTGTTAAGTAATGCCCTTTTATAATAAAACTGTCTGCTGGACAACTGTTTAATGAATAAATAGACTCACCTGAAGTTGAATTCTTGTTATTAGGATTTTCTTGTCTAAAATTTAGCTTTACTCCTGAGAATTTCATTGAGGTGTATTCATTTTTGCAACATGATCTTGAAAGAATTTGTTAGGAAAAATACTTTTTTTGTGTGTGCAAATGAACAAATCTTGGTTGCAATCAATGACCCGCATTTGTGAGAGTATTTTGTAATATAGTGTCCCATAGAAAATGTTGATTCTAAAAGGAAAGTAAAGTTGTTTTGACAAACTTGTTGGAGTGTATTCATTTATACTGAGCATTGTATATAAAGTTTTAATGGAATTAAAAAGTCAAAATACAAAGTTTCGGGGATGCTTACACATGAAAATGTAATTTGTAATACACATGTTACATATTGCCGCACACGCCAGAGTGAAAGCAATATTTCTAGGTAACGCTAAATTGATGACCTGCAGGGGTCAAATTTAAGTCATGACATTTGGATATATATTTACTCGTAACTAGAGTTAAGAGGACACCTGGATGTTCGGGTTCGGCCGAACTTCATGAAAAAGTCCGGGTTCGGTATCGAACTTGACCACGGACCCCAAATCCCATTGAAGTCAATGGGGACCTGAACTTTTCGGCACAAAAATGGCTGTAAAAAAGTCCTGGCAAGTGCTAGAGGGCTGCAAAAGCAGTAGGCGATGATTTTAGAACAATAATCTGTCCCTTACAGAAACAGCAGGAACCTGACCCTATAGGAGTAGGCGATGATTTTATAACAATAATCTGTCCCTTACAGCATCAGCAGAACCTGACCCTATAGGAGTAGGCGATGATTTTAGAACAATAATTTGTCCCTTACAGCAACAGCAGGAACCTGACCCTATAGGAGTAGGCAATGATTTTAGAACAATAATCTGTCCCTTACAGCAACAGCAGGAACCTGGCCCTATAGGAGTAAGTGATGATTTTAGAACAATAATCTGTCCCTTACAGCAACAGCAGGAACCTGACCCTATAGAACTAGGAGATGATTTTAGAACAATAATCTATCCCTTACAGCAACAGCAGGAACCTGACCCTATAGGAGTAGGCGATGATTTTAGAACAATAATTTGTCCCTTACAGCAACAGCAGGAACCTGACCCTATAGGAGTAGGTGATGATTTTAGAACAATAATCTGTCCCTTACAGCAACAG
>BLSH010452805.1:115077-125521 GCA_018402905.1 Glandirana rugosa
ACTCGCTTGGGCTTGACATTTCAAGCCCAGGCATGGCTTGAAACCCCACAGGCCCTGGGCCTGGGCTTGGGCCTGTAAACTTTTTTCCAAACCCAAACCCAAGCCCCAAGCCCATAAGAGAGCATGTGACATGCAGCACTACGTGACTCCAGCTTATACAGAGGCTGGGTCACATGATGCACTGGCCAATCACAGCCATGCCATTAGTAGGCATGGCTGTGATAGCTTATAAGGGCAAACCAGTAAAACGCTTGTTGATTGGCTACCCTGCAGCTATTCAACAGGTGGGATAAAATACCCGAACCCCGAACCCAAACCCAAACCTTTTTTCAAATGTCCGGGTTCGGGTCCGGGTCCCGGACACCCCAAAGTTCGGTACGGACCCGAACTTTACAGTTCGGGTTCGCTCAGCTCGTAACCTCTTCTTTTATATTTAACCAAAAAAGTAATATATTGGTGATTGTTTATTAAAGGCAACTAGACTGTGCATTTTAAAAGGGACTTTTGCTCCAGAGCTTAGTAAATGAGGGAAAACTATGCTGACTTCCTTCATCAAATCATCTGCAAGCTTTATTTTGTTTTTCTTGCATGTGGTTGGATATTCTTTGCAAAGTGAAGTTTCAACTCATTTAATAAGCTCTGGAGCAAATGCCATTGCAGAGTGCAACTGCATTTGCAAACTGCATGTCTATTTGCCTTTAGTAAATCAACCCCATTGTGTTTTTGTGCCCTAAAATGAACTTAAATGTATTTTTTGCTAAAATGTTGTGTTTAATATACTGTTGGGCAAATATTATGTGACATAAAAAAAATAGAACTCTTTTATTCTACAGAGCCTCTGCTTTCAGAAAATATATGTTTGTGGGGTTTTAACTAATCTTCAGGCCCAAAATTATATTTTAAACCTTTGCAAATACGCAGAAAGCTCTGGCAGCAAATGAGTTACAGATGAATTCAATTTAACACTTTTTACACAGATACAGCAAAAGGTTTTTAACCTTTTTTAAATCAATAAAATCTATTTATTGTATGACTCCCCATCAGTGTTAAATGGTTTGACTCAACACTTAACTGCCACTTTTACTATACAGCTTAAACCTCGTACACACAGTGTGAATGTCGTACGCCCGCACGTCCAACATTTCCCAAAATCGACTGTCCGTGATTTTGTCTAGCGTACTGACAGTAGTAAAGTTACCGTTCAACAAAGGTGAACGTAGTGACGTGCTACAAGCATATAAAGAGGAAGTTCCGTTTTCATGCGTCACTCTTTGGGCCCCTTCCGCTAATTTCCTGTAAGCACGACCGAACACTTCCGGCTCGTTCCTGGGTTCTGAACATGCGTATTTGTACTTACAACTTTTGTTTGTCTGACTTCTGTACAGACGAGCCAAAAATCGGATGACACCTTGTCAGCTGACAAAGGTTTTCTAGTCTGCTTATACAACTTTTGTTGGACAATAATTGAAAATCGACTGTTGAGTGGAGCGTACTAATGGACGAATTATTGGATGACAGGCTGCCGTACAACAAATTTCGGCCTATCATTTTACCATATGTACGGGCCTTTAGAGACATGGGAGACTTGGAAAATAAAAACTGTCAGTTTTGATTTTGCCTTTAGTACCATTTTAAAGAGAGAGATATTTTATGTTTAACCCTGGTTTATTAAATAAGGCAACTTGCAAAGTACTATAAATTACCAACTGAGATGTATGTTTCATTAAGTTGACTTTGTAGTCTCTATTGCTATTTGCAATACTTTTACACATGAGTCAATCTGCATACTAAATATTGTTGGCAGTGCAGATCTGGTACCAAAAAAGGATGGGTTTCCGCATTGTCAGCATAAAGCTTCCCACACGAAATGCCTCTGGCAGAAACACATTGGGGTTGATGTACTAAAATTGGAGAGTGCAAAATCTGGTGCAGCTGTACATTGTAGCCAATCAGCTTCTAGCATCAGCTTGTTCAATTAAGCTTTGACGTCTTTTCATAGAGCTCCAGGACTCCCTGTGCCTAATCTGGAGACATCCGCATCAAATAATACCGGGTGAGAGCCATCGACACACCTGCAGGTCCCCACGGCTCTCCTCCACCTGACTAGACCTATATTGAACAGAAGGGACCGTCCTTAGACCTTTAGTGTCTGTCTAAACACTCAGACGGCCGCCGACATCATTGAGGCCTGAAGCCACGGCCTACATTACGGCCCTAAACAACCTTCCACTGTATCATCCGCAGCCCGATCAGCCTCTACTACAACCCCCCCATACAGCCAGAACTGCCCTGTGCCCTTTCCAGCCCACAGAACTACCAAAATCCGCTGAAGCCTAGTAACGGCCGCAAAGCCGCGGCCTCGATTTATTACACGGCCGCCGGCGCTTCCAGGCCCAGCGACGGCCGTCAAACAGTGGCCTCGATTCAGTAAACAAACACCGGAAAACGCTTCCTGGGACCCCAGGAGTGTGCCTCAAAACAGCCCCAACTTCCCTTACCTTTAAATAGCAATAAACCTCACACTCAAGCCCAATCCTGACAGGAATTCTGTGCAGCATCCCACGGCAGCCATCTTGGTACACCCAGCCCTGTACAAACTGTAATCACAGGCAGTGACTACCCCCTTATTCAAAGATTTATTCTAAACACTCCTTGGGGGAACAAATACCTTCTACATGTAGACACGTGAACTGTCCGCCATTGCCACAGGCAGCTGATTAAAGGGCCCAGACAACCGCTGGAACACTAACCACACCAGCACTAGCACTGACCAGAGATTTATAGCAATAACGCCACAAGAGACATAATCCCCTCAAGTAATCTCTACAATATTGTGACAAACTGAGTATAAATATGAACAGAAAGAGGAAAGAATACCGCCAACCAAAGAAACTGACAGACTTCTTCTCTCAGCCACTGAAAGAAAACTTCCATAAAGGTGACCATGATCCAGCCCAAAACAACAATGGAGCATATACTGACCTCCCCGATGCTGATGAACCAGAATTAATGGGGCCAACTGATGGTCCGAATCCCTCTCCACCATCTACCACCTCCTCAGTCAGCAATAGCCCAGCCAAATCTTGGATGCGATTGGATTCCGGCCACCCAGATTCGGAGGTAAGATCTAACAACGAACTCATCCCCGCACCCATGACCCCACATCGGATCAGCCGGTGATAGATACTACCCTGAAAGAAATGCTCATATCTCTGCACTCCTCTATCCATAACGACATTTCATCATTGTGCAGCAAATTTGCAAGCTACACACAATGGGGAAAAAAGTACACCGTATTGAATCACAAATAAAACAGATGACTGAAACGGTAAACGACCTCATCGATGCTCATGTTAGCTCGAAAGACGAACAACAATGGATGAGGGCCAAACTGGCAGATCTGGAGGATAGATCCCGATGCCAGAACATAAAGATAAGAGGCATCCCTGAAAGCGTACTCCCCCCAGACCTGAATGCATACGCCATACACCCGGCATTACGCAATTAGAGACAACTATCGATCGAATACATCGCCTCCCCAAACCACCACACCTACCAGCTGCGGTTCCTAGAGATGTATTAATGAATATACACTTTTTTCAAACAAAAGAGCAACTATTGATAAATGCGAGGAAACTGGGTAAACTTCCAGCCCCATACGCCGAATTGCAGTTGTTCAGTGACGTCTCACAATTCACACGTCAATTGAGGAAACAGCTCAACACAATAACCAAACCCTTGAATAATCACAAAATACCTTACCAGTGGGGATATCCCACCAAACTAATGATCACCAGGAATGGGATAAAGCATCAAGTGTCCACCCTTGACAAAGGCCTCCATCTCCTTAAAAAATGGGGAATCATCCATAATGGCACTGACCTACCGCAGACCCCCCTAACAGAGAACAAACAACCACCAACAAGGAGGTACTAATGTTTTTACCATACTCAGTTCACTTCAGGCATTTTTACCACTACCCAAAATTAAGTTACTTCTGGTCAGTTACCCTGCTATTGCAGTCTCTTCTTTCCTCAAACTTTTACCCCGAACAGCACAGCAGCTCAGTGAATAATAGCTGCTGTTTGTCCTTTCTGGTAATCTTCTCCCTTTCTACTTTATCACTGGATTATCAACTAGCCATTGGAACCAGCACAGAGATAAATCAAGGACACCAACAACATCAACAACAATTACTAACCTTTTTCCTCACCTCCTGCTTGGTTGTCCTTTTTCCTTTTCTCTTTCTATCCAGAGCACATAGAAACGGATACATCAAAGATCTTGCAAAGATCACCGATACTGACAACCCTCCTATCTCATTACAATCAACTCAATCACTGAAGAAGAACTCAACCTCCCAACTGTAAGTACGTGAAACATACAGACTAACTCTCACTCCTGACCACAAAGATGCCAAAATTTCTTTCACTTAACACTAAGGGTTTAAATCACCCAGCAAAAAAATCCTCCCTCTGGCGCACTGTCCAGGATGCACGAGCAGACATTATATGTGTGCAGGAAACCCATTTTAAACTGCAGGAAGAACCCAAATTCAATAACAAACACTTCCCACCCATATTTATGGCCTCCGGCCCCCACAAAAAAAAAAAAATGGGGTACTTACAGCCTTCAAGAACACTATTTCTTTTACCCGCCATAATTCCTTTTCAGACCCAGAGGGCAGATATTTGATTATTGATTGCACCATGGAGAACTCCAGATGCACTATAGTAAACCTGTATGCACCAAACACAAAGCAGATGTGGTTCAGAAGAAAATTAATAAAAAAAGTTAACAAAATGCGTCAAGGCCGTTTAATAATGTGCGGAGGACTTCCGGTTCCGGCGCCACATGGAGTAGCTGTGCTCTCAGCTAGCTCCCTATCTGCCCTCAAATTCTGCCTGAAAAACCGGCCGATTCTGCCTTCTATACTCCTCACCTCCTTCAACGCACACCTCTCCTAACTGGATGGATCGATTCGTGGAAAAAGGTGCGCCCAGATCGCTCCCGGCACGTCGGCTTGAAATCGAGGCCGCGGCTTCGGGAAACGCGCATCCGATCGTTCATCCGCCCGTTCCGAGCCCGAACGATCAGAGCCAGCACGAACACGGTGGACCTGACATTGCATTACAGGGAGACCCAGACATGGATGTCAGCGCTACATCTCAACATACACCCCCGGACTCCAAGGATTCTGACACCGAATGCATAGCACGTGCAGTGGCAGCCCTTCTCACCCCAACGATTGAGCAGTCTGTCCAGAGAGCCATCCAAGCCAGCATGGCACTTATCCACAAAGATCTCAAAGATCATTCGAACAGGCTCAACGAAGCGGAACACCGCATATCAAACCTGGAGGACGAATTTTATCAAATGCAGGGGCTCGAACAGTCTCAAGAGAAAACCAACCAGTTCATACTCCAAAAACTGGACGACCTTGAAAACAGGTCAAGAAGGAACAACCTTCGATTCGTGGGTATTCCGGAGTCCCTTCCAGCACACAACCTGGCCGAATTCTGTGCTAATCGGATCCCCGAAGCCCTGGGCCTTTCCTCTCCTGCTCTGGTTGAGCGTGCTCATAGTCTTGGACCACAGAGAAGCGACCGCACCACTCCTCGCCCTATTATAGCTAGATATCTCAACTACTCGGATAAATCCAGCATCCTACAGAAATTCAGACAAAACAGATCACTCCACGTCGACGGCGTAAAAATCCTTATCTTCGCCGATTACTCAGTGGAGGTATCCAAGAAGAGAAAGGCCTTTCAGAACGTATGTGCACAATTGTTCCAAAAGAACATCAAGTTTACCTTAGCCTTCCCGGCAACGCTACGACTCCGGGGACCTAATGGAGACCAGCTTGCATTTCAAGATCCCGCGGAGGCCGAGCTCTTTCTCCGTTCCCTGCGTCCTCCTACTCATGGAGCCCAAGGGAACTCGTCTCCCCATTCCACAAGACCCCTGGACCAAAGAAGCCCGCGCAAGGACTCCCCCAAGAGACCCAAGATCTCCGGAACTCTGGACACTTCCACCCACTAACTCAGACCATCAGGTGAGGGCTGGTTCAGTCATCCTGCTCCCGTGACCAACCACTCCACGCGAACAAGTGTCCCAAGCAACACCCCTCATGGATGAAGAGCTGCATGATGCCGCCTGTAACTTCCTCCATGAGTTATAGGTGACTATTGCTCTGCCAATTTCTGCTATGTTAGAGCCGGACTAGTAGTTCATGTTTTTTCTTTACTCTAAGTAATCCACATGTCTTCCTGCATATGACACCTGCTCCACAATCCTCCTAGATATGACCAGGTGAGGTTACTGGTGCCTGCTCTACGGCCCAGACCTATTGTTCCCCAATTTTATGAGGTGCAGAGGGAGTCGTCATAGGCAGTTACCCATGTGGAAAAAAGTGAAGTGCCTAGAAGATTTCTCTTTTGCTTTGTTTCTGTTTATTATTTGTACCCTCCTCTCCCTTCCCCACCCCACGCTGCACTCTACCCCCCGAAACCTAATCCTACCAGCTGCCCAATCGATATCATACAGGCCTAGCCCCATTAAGTCACCCGAACTACACTCCTCTCAGGGAATGTTTGATAACCACCTCATGACTTCACCCCTCTCTCCCAACCCCCCCATGAGAATTGTATCCTGGAACATTAAGGGGCTCCGCTCCCCTATCAAGAGGATGAAGGTCCTTCGCCACCTAAAACGATTGAAAGCAGACATCGCCCTACTCCAAGAGTCACACCTCGTCCACTCAGAATTTTCCCTCATGCAGAAACTCTGGGTCGGATCTGTATTCGGTTCCGAGGCCACCTCTCGAAAAGCAGGCACCCTGATCCTAATTAACAAGTCCCTACCACACAAGGTACTCTCCCATGTGGCAGATGACCAAGGTCGGATGGTCTCGGTACACATAGAAATTAACAAAACTAAATACATAATATCCAGCATCTATGCCCCCAATAACCCTAATAAAGCATTCTTTAAGGACTTGTCCACATTCCTTTTAAAACACCCTGACACCCCCCACATTGTGGGAGGGGATTTTAATAGCCACATGTCCCTATCGGAAGACAAAGCGTCCTCCAAGCCCCAAGCCACCACCCCACATTCCCCCCTGACTCTTTTATCTTCGGTCATTGACAGTCTAGGCTTAACCGACATTTGGAGGCTCCAACACCCATTAGACAAGGAGTTCACATTCTTCTCCCACCCACATAACGCCCTGACTAGAACTGACTACTTCTTTTGCACTAACTCCTTATACCCCAAAGTCACGGAATCTGTTATACATGAAATAGCCATCTCAGACCACCTGCCCACGTCCCTCAAAATAACATTGGAACCCCCCGCCCACTCCACTCCCACCTGGAGATTCCCCTCTTTTCTTCAAGGCAACAAAGACTTTCACCAATTCCTTGAATCCGAATGGGATGATTACGTTACACACAATCATCCCCAGGCAGAAAACCCGACCCTATTTTGGGAGGCTAGTAAGGCCTTCCTCAGGGGAAGGATCATCTCCTATGCGGCCGCCTTTAAAAGACGAGCCCTCTCCCTCTATCAGGAGGCGAGCTTCAAACTCAGGTGGACCCAACAGGCTTTATGCCAAAACAACACCCCAGAAAATAGAACAGCCTGGCAAACAGCCAAACTCTCTTTTGATTCGTGGGCTAACACTTTGGAAGCTACAAAAAGATCTAAACTGGAAGCCTCATTTCATAAATTTGGCAATAAAGCCGGAAAATTGCTAGCGAGACTCTGTAGAGGACCCCATAAGCCCACACAAATCACCGCCCTTCGTGACCCCGCGGGTAACCTCAAAACTGATCCTCATGAGCTAAGCCAAGTTATGGTAAACTTTTATGCTTCCCTCTATGCCCCAGACCAGATCAACCTAGAGAAGGCCAATTCCTATCTCGACCAGCGCCATCTCCCAACAATCTCCCCAGAGCATCTGGCTCAATTAAACTCACCTATAACCGAACAAGATGTCAGAGATACGATCTCTCACCTCACCCCTGACAAAGGCCCGGGGCCTGATGGCTTCACGGGAGAGTTTTTCAAGATACTACGAGACAAAATTACTCCCACCCTCCGGACTCTTTACACCCATATATGGCAAGGTGGCCCCTACCCCCCAACTAGCAACCAAGCTACCATTAAGCTCATAGAAAAAAAAGGCAAAGACCCCACAGACCCTGGCTCTTATAGACCTATATCCCTCTTAAACATAGACGCGAAAATTCTATCAAAAATTATAGCACAAAGGCTGGCCAAGATTATTCCCCACCTGATCGACCCCGCCCAATCCGGCTTCGTAAAAGGCAGGACCGCCACGCTTAACATCAGGAAGGTACTTGCGGTCCTCGAGAGCACCAGATTGGACCCCACAGGAGACCGAGCCATCATCACCCTGGACGCAGAAAAAGCGTTCGACAATGTCAGCTTTGACTGGCTTCATTTGGTACTATCTAGAATGGGATTCAATGGGTCCTTTACCCACTTTATCAAAGCAATGTACCAAGCGCCTGCGGCTAGGCTGATGGTGGCTGGTCTCCTCACCCCTGAATTTAAGCTCTCGAAAGGCACCAGGCAAGGCTGCCCCCTATCTCCCCTTCTGTTTAACATTGCGTTGGAGCCCCTCTCTAGATACATAAATCACATGGCCCCCCTTCATGGCATCAAAATAGGGGACTCTTCTCTTAAATCCTCCCTCTTTGCTGATGATATCCTCATCTTCACATCTAACCCCACAGCCGACCTCCCCCTCATCAAACACATCTTTGAGGAATTCAAACAATACGCAGGTCTTCAAATCAATTATCGAAAAAGTGAAATTCTCCCACTGGGCCCATCCCGGAACCCTAAGTGGGCCCCCTCCTCCCCATTCTCTATCGCCAAATCACACATTACATACCTGGGAATCAACATTGGTAGGTCCCCTTCCTCCCTTTACCACCTCAACTATCCTCTTATTACCAAGATTAAACGGGAACTTGAGAACTGGATGGATCTTCCTCTCTCGCTTATGGGGAGATGTCACTTGGTAAAAATGGTCAGTTTCGCTCGTCTTCTTTATCCCCTCCAAACTATCCCCCTATTATTAAAACACAAAGACATCCAAACCCTCAACAAGTCGCTATCCTCCTTCATATGGAGAGGAAGGCGACCTAGAATTGCTCTGACCAAGCTTCATCTCCCCAGAAGCGATGGAGGCGCTGGCCTCCCCAACATCAGGCTATACAACATTGCCTCCTTGTTAAGATTCAGCATGGACTGGGTTACTCAAACTCCAAGATACTCCAACTATGCTCTAGAGAAAGAAATGGTCCATCCCTACTCCCTGACGGGTCTACTCCACTCCAAATGGAAGAGCACTCCCCCATATATACAACATAACCAGTTACTCAGGGACACTGCTATCGCCTGGAGAACCTATAGAAAACTCTTCAAACTACCATTGTCGTTCTCCCCTTACCTCCCCTTCAGGGGCAATCCGGATTTTCCCGCAGGCATGATCCACAACACCGTCTACCTTCAGTGGGAGACCTCTGGCCTAAATAATCTCTCTTCCCTCTGTTCGGCCTCTTCAGGTGAACTCCGGGACTTGAACTCGGTAATGGCTGAATTCTCCCTACCAAAAGCCCACTTCTTCCACCTTCTACAATCCAGAAGCTTTATCAGGAGGACCTGCCCCAATAATCAACTGAGAATCTCCAAGGGCACACTGGATACTTTAATACAAAAATGCTCCTACACCTTATCGGAAATATACAAACTTCTCCTGAGCAAAGCAAGCTCTCCTTACAGTGGACCCCGCGGCACTAACTGGGAAAAAGATTTTCCCATCCCAGACCTTCAACAAAAAATTCTGGACGGCTATAACCATACGATAAAATTAACTCCTAACGAAGTCTGGAGAGAAACACAATTAAAAATCATCCACAGAGCCTATGTACCCTTCCTAACGGACAAAACAAACTCCCATCGGGCCGCCTGTCCTCTATGTGGATCCCCCAGGCCTTCCCTGGCCCACCGCTTCTGGACTTGCTCGTACATTTCGGCATTCTGGGATAAGATCATAGAGTACATCCAGCTCGTCAACCTTCTCCTCCTGCCCAAAGATCCCCTCCTCTTAATCTTTGGCTACTGGGACAAGGAACTGAGCTTGTGGTCAGCTAACTCCCATGATAAGGACTGGTCTTCCATATGCCTCCTAATTGCTAGACGTATCATCCTGAGGACCTGGACCGACACCTCTCCCCCTTCTCTCCAACTGGTGGTAAACAAACTCAAATCCCTTCTCTACAAGGACAAAGCCAACACTAACCCAGAGCACCCACGGACGCTTCAGTCCTTCTGGAAGAGATGGAATGCCTTCATCGCCTTTGCTCTCACCTCTGAAGATGAAGGGTAAACCTCAAACGTACCTTCT
>BLSH010452805.1:157244-185409 GCA_018402905.1 Glandirana rugosa
TTACCATTGTGTTTGTAAGGAGAGTTTTATTACCTTTAAACCTAGATTTCTCCTAACTACACCTACGATTTCGTTTTCCAGAAGATAGTTCGAATGATAAATTACCACTGACGAACCTCCAGTTCGTCCCGTTACGAGTACTCTTTCTCAAACGACTTTTACGTGGTCGTTTGAAACGAAATAGTTAGGACATAAACACCGTCTGAAAAAAACAACACCTTTTCCTTATTTTTAATTATACGAATACACCGAGTAACACATTCACACATTCTCAAATACATCGAAGTTAAATTGAGTATCTTTGTATCTTTTCACTGCCGTCTTTTTCTGACTCATCAGGTAGCTCAGACGGGGAAAAATTAAAAAAAAAAAAAAAAAAATGTAATTGGAACAACAGACTGATACCTAAATACAAATAGGGTTCGTACAAACTTCGGTAAATGACAACTGACAGAGTGTTGGAGACAACCATCAAATAAGGTTAGTAGTAGGTTGTGAGACAGTCAACAGTAAATGGCTTCAAACATGCTTGGGATAAACATAAATCCATAGTCAGACAACAAGGTTAATGTAAAAAAAAAAAAAAAAAAATTAAAAAGGGGCAGACTCGATGGACTACTCAGTCTTTTTCTGCCGTCACTTTTCTATGTTTCTATGAGTTAAATTGAAGCTACATAAACTCTTACACACTTACACAATGAGCCACATAAGCATATTAATTTTTATTCCTTTTCCACAACAAAAAAAGTCTGCCACAAATACAGGATTGATAAAGCAAAGTTTGCTGGTGCATTTTCAGCAAACTCTTTCTCATGAGCATTGCCCTGCTTGACCTCCAAGCAGTCACCATTAAATAGTAAGCTTGATAGAAGACCTTTTGCTTTAGCATCCACATCAATCCTCTTTAGATCCAAATTTCCATTATTTTGAGAGGAATGTTTGTGTTACCATTGCAGAGCCATAGCAAGATCATTCCATATGTTTACACATCTGTAGCAGCAGAAGCTGGCTGTTCTACCTTTAATTCAGAAGCTTCCACAGCGGGAAACAAATGGAGATAGCAGAACTCTTCTGTTTCACATCTTTAGTAAAATCAAAGTCACCAATGTTTCTCCTCTCTCGCTTTACAGCAAACTCATTGTTTCCATGTAAAGAACCAGTAATTATGTTGGCTGCTTGCAGGGTTTACGTGCCTTGTGCCACCCCACTCATTATTTTTACAATCTAGTAAGGATTCAAATGACTAATAGTCAGGACAGCACCCAAACTCTAACCAGCATCAAAGAGAACCATCAAATATACTATAGGATAATTCCTGGAACATTCTTGACTTTCAGTAGTCCATGGATATCATCACTTGTAAGCATTTTATTTACAGCCTTGCTGTCCCTGTTTACTGTGTTTGCATGACCTGGGTAGAGATAACCTTACAAGAAAAAATATTAAATTATTAACAAAATGTTAATTTACAAATAGTGTAAAACAATACATGAAAAAGTAGTGGTAGCGGGTATTCTGGTTCAATGTTTGGCTCTCAGCACTATTAAAGATAATGTTTCTGCCCTTTTGTGTAGTTTCAGAAACCTTTGGCTCCCATTCCTTGATTAAGACAGCCTATTATTGTGCACTATCTGCATGGCATTACCTGCAATTTTTAACAATGGAGAAATTCCTCTTTCTACTGTTACCAATAGTGTGGGATTCCTTCTAGCCTTCATCTCCACGAGGCCAGGGTCTGGCATGGCCAGACTTCAAGTATAGACCTAAGACATCTTGGGGGGGGGTAGTCTTGTCAATATATATATATATATATATATATATATATATATATATATATATATATATAGTGCTCAGCATAAATGAGTACACCCCTTTTGAAAAGTAAGATTTTATTCAATATCTCAATGAACACAAGAACAATTTCCAAAATTTGACAAAACTGAGTTTTATAGAAGATAGCTGCATTACAGGCAGTCCCCGAGTTACAAACAAGATAGGGACTGTAGGTTTGTTGTTAAGTTGAATTTGTTTGTAAGTCGGAACAGGTACATTTTTTTAAGTGTAGCTTCAGTCAAAAAAATATTTTTAAGCTTTTTGGATAGCATAGGGAAGGGTTAACACCCCTGTAATGTTTGTTTTGCTGTCTATGTTTCTTTTCAGAAGATTTTACCTCACTTCCTGTCCCAATGATAATTGGATTTTGAAAATGTTGGATTGTTGTGGAAACAAACCTTGGTGATAAAGCATCAGTGGAGACACCCTTTTCCCATAATAACTCTTACAGGAGTGAATTTCCCTTCCTATGGGTAGATTTCCTCTTACTTCCTGTTATCTCCCTCCGTTTGTAAGTAGGAGTCATTCATAAGTTGGATGTTTGTAACTAGGGGACCGCCTGTGCATGAAAGTAAGGTTAATCATATAACTTAGATTACAAAATCTTCCGTTTTTCAAATTAGTTGATGCAAAGATGAATACACCCCACAACAAAAATTACTACATCTAATATTTTGTATGACCTCTATGATTTGTGGACAGCACCAAGTCTTCTAGACATGGAATGAACAAGTTAGCGACATATCTTTTTCCATTCTTTTAGAGCCTGGATGCTGGATGGAGAATGATACTGAACTTGTCTCTTCAGAATTCCCCATAGGTATTCGATTGGGTTCAGATCAGGAGACATACTAGGTCACTTTCACCCTGTTCTTCTTCAGAAAGGCAACAGTGGCCAAATATGGTTGTTTTGGATCATGAACATGTTGGAAAAGTGCACAATGACCAAGGGTACGGAGTGATGGTAGCATCTTCTCTTTTAATATAGAGCAGTACATATGTGAATTCATGATACCATCAATGAAATTCAGCTCCCTGACACCAGCAGCACTCATGCAGCCCCACAGAAGGACACTGCCACCACCATGTTTCACTGTAAGTACCATGCATTTCTGTTTGTACTCCTCACCTTTGCGATGTCTTACAGTTTTGAAGCTATCAGTTCAAAAAACATTTATCTTTGTTTCATCACTCCAGAGTACAGAGTCTCAGTAGTCTATTTCTTTTTCAGCATGGGCCCTGGCAAATTCTAGGTGGGCTTTTTTGTGCATGGGCTTTAGGAGAGGCTTCCTTAATGGACGACACCCATGCATGCCATTCCTGTATGCTGTATTGTGAAACAATCACCCCAGTTTGGCTTTCTACTTCTTTAGCTAACTGCTGTGAACTTGCATGACAATTTTCTTCATCCCTTCTCATCAGAAGACACTCCTGTTGAGGTTTTAACTTCCACATGAAACAGTCTCTTGATGGCCTTGAGGGTAAAGAAACACCCAACGCATTTCAGTTTTGCCTTTCTTCGGGGGTGTACCATACAACGATACATACTATGTGGTTTAAACATATGACTTGTATAGCCATAGTGATTTAAAAACAAGTTTTAGGTGCTGTTGCTCAGCAGGACCAGCAAAGGGTCAAATCATGCGCCAAATCAATTGCCAGAAGGATCAAGCGGCCAGTGCACACTAGGGCCAACAAACTTAGACCAGGGAGCACACGAGTGGATCTATACTATTCTCAATACCCACCATATGGAACAAGAGATGCTTCCAAGAAAAAATTCTTTGGTGTATATGGTGTATAGCAGCGTCACTAGACCTGCCAAAATCTCCTATTCTGCTGGAGCACAAGTGTTTCTGCTGCCTGTCATCTTGGGTTTGGGGCACGTTGTGTGTTGAGTTTCGGATCTGCATTTTCTTCGTTAATTAAAAGGAAAAGGTGATGATGTCTGTCTCTATGTGAAAAGTGATCTAAAGGGTTATAGCTACTGTATATTAGTTTGATGGCATAAGTTCATGTCTGCCTTTCTGGCAAGGATACAATGACTGCACCAAATTAGTTTTTGAGTTCTCCACCAAAGAACATAGGCAGGTTTGGAGGAAAAATGACAGAAATCAAGTCCAAGTATTCACAGATAGAGTTTAGCAAACCCGAACTATAAAGTTCGGGTTCGTACCAAACTTTGGGGTGACCTGAACCCGGACATTTGAAAAAAAGTTTGGGTTCAGGTATTTGATCCCGCCTGTTGAATAGCTGCAGGGCAGCCAATCAACAAGCATTTCACTGGTTTGCCCTTAGAAGCCATCACAGCCATGCCTACTAATGGCATGGCTGTGATTGGCCAGTGCATCATGTGACCCAGCCTCTGTATAAGCTGGAGTCACGTAGTGCTGCATGTCACATGCTCTCAGGCTAGTGTAGGCAAAGGATGCTACCGGCGCTGTGAGGGACAGATTGCAGATATAATAACATCTCATCCTGCATTACAGAAAGATCTGATTCTGCACTAGGTAGAGATTACCACTACTACTGCTTTGAGGGACAGATTGCAGATCTCATCCTGCATTACAGAACGATCTGATTCTGGACTAGGTAGAGTTTACTACTCCTGCTTTTAGGGACAGATTGCAGATCTAATAACATCTCATCCTGCATTACAGAACGATCTGATACTGGACTAGGTAGAGTCTACTGCTGTAAGGGACAGATTATTGTTCTAAAATCATCTCCTAGTTCTATAGGGTCAGGTTCCTGCTGTTGCTGTAAGGGACAGATTATTGTTCTGAAATCATCGCCTACTCCTAGAGGGTCAGGTTCCTGCTGTTGCTGTAAGGGACAGAATATTGTTCTAAAATCATTGCTTACTCCTATAGGGTCAGGTTCCTGCTGTTGCTATAAGGGACAGATTATTGTTCTAAAATCATTGCCTACTCCTATAAGGTCAGGTTCCTGATGTTGCTGTAAGGGACAGATTATTGTTCTAAAATCATCTCCTAGTTCTATAGGGTCAGGTTCCTGCTGTTGCTGTAAGGGACAGATTATTGTTCTAAAATCATTGCCTACTCCTATAGGGTCAGGTTCCTGCTGTTGCTGTAAGGGACAGATTATTGCTCTAAAATCATCGCCTACTGCTTTTGCAGCCCTCTAGCACTTGCCAGGATTTTTTTACAGCCATTTTTGTGCCGAAAAGTTTGGGTCCCCATTTACTTCAATGGGGTTCGGGGTCCAGGGTCAAGTCCGGGTCAAGTTCGGTACCGAAGGGGGGCGTGGCCTGACGCGGACGTGGAAGGACGCACACCTGAGAGGCTCTGCAGATTTACCATCTTATCTGCAGCAATCCTCCTCACAACGGAACGGGTGAGCACTAAAACCACCACAGGCCATCTCCCTGCTCAATAAGCTACCCTCGTGCCGATCGGGCGCCACCCGTGGCTAAAATTAGGCCGCGGCTTCTGCGGCCTACCGGACCGGACCTCACGGTCGGATTCCTTGGACTCCTATAAGGCATCCAATAACCATCTGCCCAGCCAATAACCTCCAAGAGCTCCTCATCACTACAAGCTGCCCCACAGTCGTTTCTGGCCCACCGCAAATAATATAGGCCAGGGTCGGAGTTGCGGCCTAGCGCGGCCGCCATTTTGGAACCTACACATCCTTGTACAGAGTAGCCAGGGCCCTGGCACTCCCCTACAATGGTCACATACCCTTTAGCCATACCTGGAGGGGCGCAGGAGCAGCTTGGATTCGCCAGGGGACTTGAGATCTGACTGTAAGCTGGAAACTGGGTGCCCGGCGGCCATCTTGGTACACCCAGCTTACTACAGTGTACACCCTACAAAACAATCTAGCTTGACCACAGTGCTCAAGTGACTCCTACCTTAAAGGGGAAGTCTAGGATTAAGGTGGTCACCTGCACACAACCTTAAACCTTCTCACAGACGATTACTGGACTTTGCAATAGCAACCAAAGGCAATAGGCCTCACTGCCTTTTAGTAGGGTCTGTACACACATGACTATGAACACCTGAGCAGGAAAAACCTGCTAACCGTGAGATACCACTGCCTACAATAGAGGTAACAGCATCGCACGCTGATCGTGCAGTATGGAAACAGCCTCCAGAGATTCTTAAGCTACCAGGTCTCGCTCTCCTCACTGACCGACAATCTCAGCCAGCACCTTCCCGCTAGACTGCGGACGCAGTCTGAAATTAGGGCTCACACTCACAGTTCCATTACCCCAGATGGCTCCACAGAAGGGGGGCCTCCAGCTGCAGGAGGCATTGTCCTTACCCCTCAGCATCAACAACAGCCTAGTCTGATAGACCTACACTCTGTAGCAACCGACATAAAGGAAACTTTGTCCGCCGCCATTTCAGGGCTCAGACTGGACATTCAAGCAATTATGGGTAGAGTCCAAGAAGTGTAAAATATGAGGGCTCAACACACTACTGCAATCTGACATGTACATCACACCCTGGACACGCATACATTACAAATGAGGGATCTCAACCGCCACTTAGAGGACCTTGACAACCGTGGCAGGCGCCATAATATCAGGCTCAGAGGGCTCCCAGAGGCAATAGAGGCTGATCAATTACAGACCACTGTGACCTCCATCTTCAACAACATACTAGATAGGCCTCCAGCCACCTCAATCAGAATGGAGCGCATACATCCAGCCCTGCGACCCGAGGCAGGGACACCGACCCTCCGAGGGACGTTGTCTGTCACATCATCGAATTTCAGCTAAAGGAGGAAATCCTACGTAAGGCTCGGAACAGAACCCAACTTTCCTTCAATGGCTCGACCACTAACATATTCAAAGATCTCTCATACATCACTCTACAAAGACGCAGAGAACTTTGCCCCCCCTTCTTAAGGTACTCCGCAAAAGAGGGATCCATTACAAGTGTAAATTTCCATTCTGCCTTTCAGCAACCTCACAAGGCCGCACTGCCCTCCTAAAAGTCCCAGAGCATATCAGAAACTTTTGCGACACACTGGAGATACCTGAAATGGAGTTGCCAGACTGGTATGCAGAATTTCGCCCGGCCTCCTTCAAGCCCCCGCAACCCAGATCAGAAGCAATGGACACAACTGAACATCGCAAGAGGAGACAACGTTCAGATTCAGATGAAGGGCCGCCCCTCCAAAGCTCCACAGTCCCGCAGAGCCCAGAGGGACCGCTGAACTGGACACTACAGAAAGCACCTTCAGACTAAGTAGGCCAATTTCTCCTTGTCATGGTTTCCCACTATTGTTCTGCGGTGGCAGAAGGGCTTCCTACCTGCTCAGACCCAGTGGATCGGTCCCCTGACCTCCCTTGAGAACATCGGGGGATACCCTACCTACGTCAGATCCAGGTCGTTCTATAGGCTCCAACGTGCTCACCTCCGACAGCACCAAAGACCTGAATGCACATATACACCTATCTTAAAAACCTGTGGCATGAATGAGGACCTACAGAGCTCTACCCAGGGATAGTCACAACCTTTTATCCACTTGACACACCTTGAACTTTACGGTCCCTCTCCTACATGGCCATATGAGTACAGTCCCATGGACACCATGTATGAGGTGAGCTGCCATGTTCTCCTTCCTCAGCAGCAGAGACAGTTTTATTGAACATTTGGAGTACCTTGAAGTTCCACCCCGTATATGCTCCTTGTTCCTGCATGCTATCCACAGACGGACATTTTTTTTTTCCCTAATGGAACTTCCTGGATCACCACACCCCCCTACCTCGTAGTCAGAGAGGTGGGCCACAGTTAGGTGGATCTGGATGCATAGCCCTTCTTCCCAAGTAGTGTTGGGACATGTTTTATGTGTTATGTTAGTACCAGATATTATAGAAACATAGAAACATAGAAAAGTGACGGCAGAAAAAGACTGAGTAGTCCATCGAGTCTGCCCCTTGTTATTTATTTATTTATTTATTTATTTATTTTTTACATTAACCTTGTTGTCTGACTATGGATTTATGTTTATCCCAAGCATGTTTGAAGCCATTTACTGTTGACTGTCTCACAACCTCTGATGGTAGTTTATTCCAATCATCAACCACCCTTTCAGTAAAATAATACTTTCTAAGATTAGTTTTGAACTTCCCCCCAGTTAGTTTGAGGTCATGTCCCCG
The DNA here is from genome assembly GCA_018402905.1 of Glandirana rugosa. NCBI lineage: Eukaryota > Metazoa > Chordata > Amphibia > Anura > Ranidae > Glandirana > Glandirana rugosa. The sequence continues at coordinate 165,214 of BLSH010452805.1, forward strand.
TGTTCTTGATTTTGGTTTCATATTGAAAAGACTGCCCTCCTGAACCTTATTCACCCCCTTGAGGTATTTAAAGGTTTCAATCAGGTCTCCCCTCTCCCTTCTTTCCTCCAGACTGTACAGATTAAGTTCCTGAAGTCGCTCTTGATATGTTTTATCCCCCAGACCTTTCACCATTTTTGTTACCCGTCTCTGAACTCGTTCTATTTTATCAATATCTTTTTGTAAGTGAGGTCTCCAGAACTGGACACAGTATTCTAAGTGAGGTCTCACTAAAGATCTATATAGAGGAATCAGAACCTCCTTCCTCCTGCTGGTGATCCCTCTACTGATACATCCCAGAATTCTATTTGCTTTTCCCACTGTCTGGTTACACTCTTTGCTCATTTTGCAATCATCTGAAATAAGCACCCCCCAATCTTTTTCTTCTGTAGTGCTGGCTAACACTGTGCCCCCAATGCTGTACTCTCTAAGCGGATTATTTTTCCCTAGATACATTATTTTACATTTAGAAATATTGAACTGCAGTCTCCACTGCTTTGACCAATCTTCCAGCAATGCCAAATCATGTTCCATGTTACAGACCCCTCCAGGGATATCAACCCTATTACACACCTTTGTATCATCAGCAAAGAGACATACATTGCCCAGCAAAGCTTTAGTTATATCACTTACATATAGGTTGAATAGAACAGGACCCAGTACAGAGCCTTGTGGTACCCCACTAGTGACTGGTCTCTGTTCTGAGTGAACCCCATTTACAACCACACTCTGGGATCTATCCTTTAGCCAACTGCATATCCACTGAACCACCCAAGGGTTAAGTCCCAGCTTGTACAACTTTTGTATCAGATCGTTATGTGGAACTGTATCAAATGCCTTGCTGAAATCAAGATATGCTATGTCCACAGCACCACCCTGGTCCAAAACACTGGTAATATAGTCAAAGAATTCAATCAGGTTTGTCTGGCACGATCTGCCCTCAGTAAAGCCATGTTGCTTTGGGTCCAGCAAGCTGTGTATTTTTAGGTGATCAATGATCCTTCTTTTGAGAAGTGATTCCATTACCTTGACTACAATTGATGTTAAACTCACTGGCCTGTAATTGCCAGCTTCTACCTTGCTGCACTTCTTGTGGATAGGTACAATATTAGCTATCCGCCAGTCATGGGGAACTTCTCCTGTTAGAAGTGACAAGGAGCGGTCTACAGGTAATATCGAACTCTTTTAGAACTATAAGTTGTCTTACAATCCAACCGGGTAAACTTGTTATACCGGCATAATACTTGTTCTGTTACTGTTCATGTGCCCATTATAGTGCCTATTTTCTACTACTAAGGCTATCCCAAACACACCCATATCTAGGCGAACTGAACTTCTCCTACCTCTGATCCCTTCTCCCTACCCACCACACACCATCCCGCCTTTCAACAGAATCTTCGTCCCCCTTCAATCAGGACGCAGGCTTACATTACCTTGGTCAGACCTAGGCCTAGTCTCCACATATCAGAAGACTATTTTCTTGTCACCTCTCTAGACGAGAGTTATCTCACCTCACAGTTCAGCAGGTTACACCCCACGAGTAACACAAAGCCGCCATTGTGCACGTAGGCACACCTCCCCAATAGTAGCACTCAACCGATTTCAAGATCAACATTCTCATTTCTTACACATTGTGCCACTGATATCCCCCCAGCCCTAGGTCACGCAGATTTTCTGAACACCACGCCTGACAAGCTGGGACTTGGCAGTCGCTGGTGGGGAACTCGCAGACTACTCTTATGACCATTGGTCTTATCTCCCAATTTCCTTGCTACAAGTTATAGGATTTGCTTCACAGATCTTCATTTAAACACACTTAATTGTCCGACCTCAGTGTCTGGACCAGCCCTTCATTTTGCATTCCATTCACCAAACCAGACACAAAACCCCAATAATATCTCTACCTACTACACAAAATGGCCTACTCCTCTTTGGGAGCTTGACCCACGCTGATATCTCACAATGTAAGAGGTCTTAACACCCCCGAAAAAAGAACCTCACTACTGACCGAACTTAAAAAAATTAATTTGGCATTCGTATTCCTACAGGAAACACATTTTAAGGCAGGTTCAACCCTTAAACTACAGGACAAAAAGCCCAAGCCCATTACAGAAATTGAAAGGTGTCACCACACTTATACACAAACAGGCAGACTTTAAACTAACCCAACAACTACAGGATCCCCAGGGGAGATTCTTATTCCTAAATGGAACTTGGCAAAATAAAATAGTAACACTAGCCAATGTCTATTTCCCGAATACTGGACACCTCCCATTCTGCAGACACCTCATAGGGGAGCTTGAAAGCTTCGCCAGAGGATGCATTATCCTTGGTGGTGACTTCAATGTCCCCTTAGACCCGTTACTAGACACCTTGAATGGTAAATCTAGCATAACGTACAAAACATTGAAAGGTATCAAGACTCAGCTGAGTTCCCTCTCACTATTACATTCCTGGAGACTGGTTCACCCAATGGGGAAAGATTTTACATATTTTTCCAATGTTCACAAGAAGCACTCAAGGACTGATTATATGTTCCTGACATAGAGAGATCTCCCCTTGCTCCAGTCAGCAGAGATAGGATTTCAGTCGTTCTCTGACCATTCCCCTATTGACGTCACACTAAATATGCTAAACCAACCATCCAAAACGTGCAACTGGTGCCTAAACCCTACACTGATCACAGACCCAGACACGTTCAAACAAATAGCAACCAAAATTAAAGCATATTTTGACATAAATACCTCTGATGATTTGTCTCCACTTACTATATGGGAGGCACATAAATCCTTCATTCAAGGAGTACTCATGAGATTAGGGGCCCACAAGAAAATACAAAATAACAACATGATTGACTCCCTGGCTCGGAAAGTTGCCACTCTTGAATCCCAACGCAAAAGATCCCAAGCGGAAAAGGTAGCTGCTGAACTTGCGGAAGCGAGGGAACAACTAAACTCGCTACTCAATCTCAAAGCAAAACAATTTTGTTTCTCAGGAAGGGATTCTACTATGAGCACAGAGACAAGAGTGGCAAGTTCCTGGCGAGTGGACTAAAAGCATCACAACACTCTTCCACCATCACCTCGATCAGGACAGCAGAGGGCACACTAGTACATAAAAACGACCAAATTGCTGAAGCCTTTCAATCCTCTACAGAAAACTCTACAATATCCAAACCCTCCCTAAACCATCAGAAACAGAAGGAGAGAGAATGCAAATCCTTAACAATTACCTACAGGACAGCGGTATGTCCACCATGTTCCCTGAGGAAGCAGAATCATTAGAAGATCCCATTACTGATGACTAGTGTTGAGCGAACCCGGACTGTAAAGTTCGGGTCCGTACCGAACTTTGGGGTGTCCGGGACCCGGACCTGAACCCGGACTTTTCAAAAAAAGTCCTGGTTCGGGTCCGGGGTTCTGGTAATTTTACTAAAAGTTCTGAAAATTGCTGTAAAAAAGTACAGGAAAGTCCTCGAGGTCTGCAAAAGGAAGGAAAATGGGGGTATGGGTGGGACAAGTGCCCTACAAAGAAATGGGGACAGGGAAATAACTTTAAATATTTTTAAAAAGATAAAAACATAAAAAAATAAAAAATGGAGGTGGATGTGGACCATCTTCAAACTGTGTCTGAAAAGTATTAATTAACGGTAGAAGCCATATAACTGTTCTAAAATCATCTTGGAGGAGAACCCATTTCACTGTTCTGCAAACATCTGGAAACTGTGTGTAACACTTTAAATAAAACCGGGACAAACAGAACTACTGTTCTGCAAACATCTGGAAACTGTGTGTAACACTTTAAATAAAACCGGGACAAACAGAACTACTGGATGTTTGCAGAACAGTAGTTCTGTTTGTCCCGGTTTTAGTTAAAGTGTTACACACAGTTTCCAGATGTTTGCAGAACAGTAGTTCTGTTTGTCCCGGTTTTAGTTAAAGTGTTACACACAGTTTCCAGATGTTTGTAAAACAGTAGTTCTGTTTGTCTGGTTTTAGTTAAAGTGTTACACACAGTTTCCAGATGTTTGCTGAACAGTAGTTCTGTTTGTCCCGCTTTTATTTAAAGTGTTACACACAGTTTCCAGATGTTTGCAGAACAGTGATATGGGTTTGCCCGGTTTTATTTAAAGTGTTACACACAGTTTCCAGATGTTTGCAGAACAGTAGTTCTGTTTGTCCTGGTTTTATTTAAAGTGTTACACACAGTTTCCAGATGTTTGCAGAACAGTGATATGGGTTCACCCGGTTTTATTTAAAGTGTTACACACAGTTTCCAGATGTTTGCAGAACAGTGATATGAGTTCGCCCGGTTTTATTTAAAGTGTTACACACAGTTTCCAGATTTTTGCAGAACAGTAGTTCTGTTTGTCCCGGTTTTATTTAAAGTGTTACACACAGTTTCCAGATGTTTGCAGAACAGTGATATGGGTTTGCCCGGTTTTAGTTAAAGTGTTACACACAGTTTCCAGATGTTTGCAGAACAGTAGTTCAGTTTGTCCCGGTTTTATTTAAAGGGTTACACAAGTTTCCAGATGTTTGCAGAACAGTAGTTCAGTTTGTCCCGGTTTTAGTTAAAGTGTTACACACAGTTTCCAGATGTTTGCAGAACAGTAGTATGGTTTCTCCCAGTTTTATTTAAAGTGTTACACACAGTTTCCAGATGTTTGCAGAACAGTAGTTCAGTTTGTCCCGGTTTTAGTTAAAGTGTTACACACAGTTTCCAGAGGTTTGCAGAACAGTAGTATGGTTTATCCCGGTTTTATTTAAAGTGTTACACACAGTTTCCAGATGTTTTCAGAACAGTAGTATTGTTTCTCCCGGTTTTATTTAAAGTGTTACACACAGTTTCCAGATGTTTGCAGAACAGTGATATGGGTTCTCCTGGCTTATTTATACTTTTTTGACACAGTTTGAAGATGATTTTAGAACAGTGATATGGCTTCTACCGTTAATTAATACTTTTCAGACACAGTTTGAAGATGGTCCACATCCACCTCCATTTTTGATTTTTTTATGTTTTTATTTTTTGAAAAAGGCTTTTAGTTATTTCCCTGTCCCCATTTCTTTGTAGGGCACTTGTCCCACCCTTACCCCCATTTCCTTCCTTTTGCAGACCTCTAGGACATTCCAGGACTTTTTTACAGCCATTTTTGTGCCTAAAAGTTCGGGTCCCCATTGATTTCAATGGGGTTCGGGGTCCGGGACAAAGTTCGGGTTCTGTCCGGACCCGAACCAGGACTTTGTCCCGAAGTTCGGTTGAACCAGCAGAACCCGGACTTCCAGAAGTTTGCTCAACTCTACTGATGACGAATTAACATTAGCTATTAAACAATTGAAACCCGGTAAGAGCCCAGGACCAGACGGCTTCACAGCCCTCTATTACAAATCATACATAGACCTTCTAAAAGCACCTCTCTTACGAACTCTTAATCATCTAAAACAACCACAGATTGTCTCTGACACCTTTACCCTGGCCCATGTGGCCCTAATCCCAAAACAGGGCAAAGACTCAACGTATTACTCTAAATTTTGGCCGATTTCCCTATTAAATATAGACACTAAAATTCTAGCCAAAGTCATTGCCTCGCGCCTCAGGGGTCTTCTGGAGAAACTCATTGGCCCTGAACAAGCCGGGTTCATGCCGGGACGGGAAGCACGAGATAATGTCACAAAAGCGCTAAACTTGATTCATGGAGCCCACAGGGAAAAGATTGAAGGCCTTCTCTTGTCTACAGACTCTGAAAAGGCCTTTGATAGGGTTGCATGGGATTATCTCCTCAAAACATGTAAGCATGTCGGTATGAAGCCCCATATGATGTCCTGGATTTCATACCTATACCAGAAACCGCAGGCAAAGATTAAGGTTAATGGAACCTTATCTGATACGGTACATATACGGTGCCCTCTTTCACCCCTGCTCTTTATACTCACTCTGGAACCCCTCATACAAATGGTCAAACAGAATCCAGACATCACAGGCTTTCACATACGGGACACTACATACAAAATTGCGGCTTACGCAGACGACCTCCTGTTTTTTCTAACTAAGCCACACATCTCGATCCCCAACCTAATTAAAACTTTTAAGCTGTTTAGTTACATATCAAACTTTGCAGTCAACTACAGCAAATCAGAGGCGCTCAATCTGACACTCTCGAAGCCCTCCCGGACGAAGGCTCAAGCTGCGTGTGCTTTCAAATGGCAAGCAACAGCCCTAAAATACTTGGGTGTTCGCCTAACTCCCATGATTACGAACATATACACGGCAAACTTCAAAACCCTATTGGTTGAAATTCAAACAGATCTAAAACATTGGCGATCGCAGTCGTTTTCCTGGTTTGGACGGGCAGCAATTATAAAAATGAACATACTACCCAAAATACTCTATTTTTTCACACACTCTCAATTAAAATACCCACGAGCTTCTTTACATCGCTATCGAAGATTATAAGAACCTTCATATGGGCAGGATGCAAAACAAGAATTAGTCTTGAGATCCTATCTAGATCTAAGGATAAGGGGGGTATTGGTCTGCCTAACTTTAAGCTTTATTATCTTGCTGCCCGTCTAGCGAGGATAATAGTCTGGAACTGCCATGGGAAAGAGAAAGACTGGGTTCAGTTGGAAAACAGTAGCACATCCTTACCCCTACGATTCCTCCCCTGGACACAATTTCAAAAACTCCCGTTTGACATCAAATCGAATCCCATAATAGGACCAACCCTAGATGCCTTTCATGCAGTGAATAAAGTTATGGCACTCTCCTCCAGCCAGGGACCACTAACGCCGATCGCCTCAAACCCTGACTTCACACCTGGTCTAGAAAGGGGTAGGATTCCGCCAAGAGATGAAAAAACGCCACTCCTTGCACTACACTGCATCGACAATAACCGCATAGGATCCCTGGAATCCATCAACGCACGACTTCACCAGGATACTCCACTGTCTTTTTGGACTTACCGCCAGATCCATAACTATCTCTCCACACTAGACAAACATGACCTCCACAGACCTCTAACCCCTTTTGAAAATATCTGTCTTTCAGGTGAGCCAGTAGACAAAACTACCTCTCTGACATACTCCCTACTACTAGAGGCTAATTCCCCATCCACCTCCAACACACGACAATATTGGGAAAACGCCTTACAAACAAACATTTTAGATGAGCAATGGTTGAGGGCAAATATTTTCACTCATAAATGCTCTATCAGTACCCAAACACAGGAGATGTCCTACAAATTATTGACTCATTGGTATGAGCAATGGTTGAGGGCAAATATTTTCGCTCATAAATGCTCTATCAGTACCCAAACACAGGAGATGTCCTACAAATTATTGACTCATTGGTATGCCTCCCACTAAACTGAAAAAGTGGTACCCCCAATCCCCAGACATATGTTGGCGCTGTGGACGGGACACAGGCTCATTAACATACATTTGGTGGTCCTGTGAAGCCATCATCCCATTCTGGGATAAAGTGAAGGACATAATACAGCACATCACAGAGACCAATATAGATCTCAAACCGGCCTGTTGTCTACTCCATATCACGTCTGGCTCTATGAGACACTACAAGCGCTCCATAACAAGACATCTCCTCAACGCTGCCAAGCTGTTGATTCCCAGATACTGGAAATCTGTATGCACCCCGACAGTCACAGAATGGTTACGGGAAGTAGACGCTATCTACCATATGGAAGAATTAGTAGCCATAGCAAATGACACAGCGGAAAGATTCCACACGCAATGGTCTCCCTGGATCGCTTACCGCTACTCTACTCAATTCACCCAAGCTTTAAATCTTTAATGGTGTTACTACAAACACCCCTACAATTTACCACTGCCCCTCCCCAGGCTACAATGCCAACCTGACTACTAAAGACCTGCCCAGCGCCACAAGTGGTACAATAACTTTAGAGATCGCAGGCTTGACCCACATTTTCTTATCGTCACGCCTGGCGGCTGGTGGGGCAGGGCGGTCCCGCACCTTGGTACACAGAAAGCTCCCATCAGGGGTGTCACTTGGTGGCAGGGTCTTAGCCCCCCCCCCCCTGCCCAAGGCCGTAGAGATGTCTGCTAAACATAAATGTGGGTTGCCTCACTTTCACTCCCACTTCCTCATACCGGAACGTGATCCGCAATCAATATCAGACTACGACAGGTCAACACATTTACCCCTAATCAGTAGGTATAGTTGTAACTGCTAACCTCTATGACGAGAATAATATGTACATTCTAATGGTATGCTTTGTGAGATATATACTTTACTGACTTGTACGATTTGTACACGTTGCGTGTTCCGCAATGGACAACACAACCCAATTCCACAAGATGTGGAGACCATGGTCCTCCTTTAAGCTGTCTGAGGAATACACTAATCTAATAAAATTAGGCTAATTAACAATCCCCCCTCTCCTTCCTCCTATGTGCTATTTACTTTACCAAATGACAAAAGAATTTTAGTCACCGCTACTGAGACCTTGATATTGATGATATTGATGCAATTGCCTATATAAAGATATAAAGATGTATTTATACATATATATAAATTGAGAGTCACTAAACCAAGTCCATATTTCATACACTTTATCCCAATTTCTCTTAATAAAAATGTATATTATACACTAGATTATTTTAATGGTGACAATATTATAATCTGGAATCCATACCTATGTGTAACCCACGACAAGTAACTTCTTTATAATTAAGCTAATCCATGACCATGATAATTGTTCATGAATCTTACATAATGTAATTATCTTGTATGACATGTGAAATCTTTCAATAAACCTTTATTGAAGTTAAAAAGTTCGGTACCGAACCCGGACGTTTTTGCGAAGTTCGGCCGAAACCGCCGAGCCAGAAAACCCAGGTGTCCGCTCAACTCTATTCACAGAGTTACATCTTATAACCGTGAGAAATTTAATTAAGGGGAACAATATTTCCAGGTACCAAACAAGTGCATTAGATTCACTTATTAACTTTAAATAGCTTTCCTGTCTAACCATAGCTATTCTTAAAAATGTCCTCTCCCCTCTATGCTACCTTCCCTATGTTAAAAAAGATGCCCATCAGCATCCCCACCTACAGTCTGATAGTTCATATATGGGCAGGTACTCATGAGCCTTATTGGTTATTTTGGATGGGATGGCAGGGTCGGCCGCTCTTGGCTCCCCCCCTCTTTCCTGGCCCCCTTATCCCTTGGGCTTCACCTTGTCTACACATGTTGTCATCTGTAGTTCTATGGGGTTCTGAGGGCTCCCCCCACTCCTTGTTTTATCAATGTACTTGTTTATTTTAATTTGTGAGTTGTTTTCATGACAAAATTGCTTTGCAGGTGCACTATTACAGCTGGAGGGTATGCTCATTCCCCCTATCTGGGGTCAACCTCCCTCCACCCTATCCCCCCCCTTCCACCCTTTCTGAGTTTGCCGAACTTTTGGATCATAATTCTCGCCATGTGGTCGGGGGTAGAGTGTACCCCACTTGTCACATCCCACGTCTAGGATGTGGTTCACTCTACTCTGTTATGTACAAATCTTCTTCTCTTCTCTCTCTCTCTCTTTTCTGCTCTTCTCTCTCTCCTCTTTCCCTTCTTTTTGTTCCCCTAAGTCCTGCGGGTCGGGCTCCTCCCTTTTTTGGCTACCCTTCTGCATTCCCTGCGCCCTAGACCCTAACTATTCTCAGCATTGCCCCTCCTCCTCCTTTGACTATGGCTAGTGCACCTCTGAAGATTTTTTTGCAGAATATACAATGGTTCATCTCCCCTATCAAGAGGTCAAAGGTCTTCAATTACCTCAAGACTACCTGTGTTGATGTGGTTTGTTTACATGAGACTAGGTTCTCCTCTTTCTCTTCTCCCTGATTTTTTTCACCTCACGACCCCACCTTTTATTTGGCTTCAGCTCCCGAGAGGCACCACCCTTGCTAACCTTCACCACCCTGCCTATCATTGGCACATCAAGGAATCCCTTCTCTCCTCACACGATACATGCCTAACTATACAATCACACATTGAGACCTATTTCTCAGACAACCAGGGATCCGTAGCCTCTGCTATCTCCTTGTGGGAGGCGCACAAAGTCACCCTCCGAGGCCACATCATATAATTGGCCTTGGCCCAGAAACGTGCTAGAGAACGGAGGATCCAATACCTCTCTGACCAATTGGTTGAGGTAGAGGCGGCCTGAAAATCTAAGCTACCCAAAAGTGTTGTGACTCCATAGCTGCTGAATTGGACCTTTTGGCTACTGAGAGAGCGGAAAAAGCTTTACGGTGGTCCAAACATAAATGTTATTCCTGTGCTAACAGACCGGGCATGATTCTGACAAAAAAGCTGAATTCAGTAGGTCGCCCCCAGGTCCCAATTCATCTTCGTACAATGGGATTTTCACCTCTGATCCAGTCAAGATTATCTCGACCTTCGCCACCTTCTTTTTTTCCTTATATAGTCGCCCTTCCCCACTGACCTTGCTTATCAGTTTTTAAGGGGCCTCCATCTTCCATTGCTTACTGAATCGACTCCTGAGGCGATTAATGCCGAGGTCTCTGAAGCAGAGGTAGCACAGACCATCAAGTCAATACGTATCGCCAAAGCCCCTGGTCCGGATGTTTTTTCCCCTACTTGACGACTTATTTCAATAATTTGCATCAGGACTCCATGCCCGCACCTTACAGGCTCACATAGCCATGATTCCTAAAACTACAGAGGATGCCTTGGATCCACAGGCTTTCTGGACTATCTCCTTGCTGAATGAGGATGTAAAACTTTTAGGAAAGGTCCTAAGTACTCGAATTAACAAATACTTACACGTGTTGATCCATAGGGACCAGGTAGGCTTTGCCCCCGGCCGTCAAACAGGGGACAGTGTCCACAAGGTGATTTACCTAATATCTGTGCTTCAGCATCGTAATGTCTAAGGCCTCCTCCTGTCGGTTGACATCTACAAAGCATTTCATTCGCTTTCCTGGGAGTACCTGCGTTACGTCTTAGAACGATGGGGTATTGGGGAATCAATCCTTCAGTGGATTTTGGCCCTCTACTCCTCCCCTTCTGCCTGTGTCACTTATGCTGGCCACCTCTCCACCTCCTTCCCGATCTCTAGAGGGATCAGACAGGGATGTCCCCTATCTCCAACTCTGTTCATTTTGCTCTAGAACCCTTGGCCATTGCACTTCGAAATGACCCCAACATTTCTGGAATTTTATATGCATTCACCATAAAGTCAGCCTTTTTGTGGATGATGCCCTCTTAACCTTGACTAACCCCCTGATTACCCTTCCTAACCTCCAAGCCCTCCTCTCCTATTTTCTGCCTTCTCCGGGCCTTCTACAAATCAACCCCCACAAAACCACTTCCTTGAACGTTCCCTTGCCTCTTTCATTGGTGACCCAACTACGAGCCTTCTTCCCCTATCAAAGGAACGCTTCCTCCCTGGACTACCTCTGCGTCAAGTTGATCCCCCACTACTCATCTCTGTTTGCCAGCAATTACTATCCCTTACTAAGATCGCTTACATCCATCCTCCCTAAAGCTCTCTATTATGTTCTTACTCTTCCAGTCCATGTCCCCTCTTTCTTTTTACGCTTGCTACAGACTAGGATCATATCCTTTATCTGGGCTTATCGATGTCCCAAAGTGTCGTGCTCTACTCTTTATAGGCATTGATTGTGTGGAGGTCTTGGCATCCCTAACTTGGCCTAATACTGCCAGGATGCCCAGATATCGCAACTAACCTTACTCCATGCAACCTTGGACACCCCGCTGTGGGAGCTTTGTGAGCTTCCTGGCTGTGCCCCAATCTCCCTATCTTACTTGATGTGGCTCCCCCATAAGCATCGCCCCCTTATGCGCCACAGTTTAAAGCTTTGGGGTTTCATTTGCTACTTGGGCAACCTAATGTCCTCCTTCCTTCCACTTCTCCCTCTTTTCAACAACCCCCTATTCCCACAGGGCCTCGACCAACCAAGCTCCTTTTCTTGGTGTTCCACGTGTGGCTTAACGAAGGTCTGTCACTTTTTCTCGTCCCATACCCTCTCCCCTGGTCTTCCTTCCAGGAGATCCATGAGGTACCCCCCCAACGTTCAACTTAGTCACTGGGTTTCCATGCTGAGGCATAATTCTCCTTATCCTTTCCAGAAAACGTTTATAGTACTACTACTGTAGTGCAAGGCGTTTTTCTAGCAGTTAAACAATGCTGGGTCGCTTTGGCAGCATTTTCGGCACCTGGGCAGGCAGGCTGGTAGTCCCATGAGACAAACACCAGAACCCCATGCTGTTGCTAGAATGATGTCACGTGACATCGGAGGAGTGGGCAGAGCTTATGTGGGACTGTGGGACGGTCAATGCCGTTTATTCGATTGGTGGGCCTTCCTATGTAAGGACGCCCCTCTGTTATGCCCTGGCTTCTCCTGTACTCTTGGCTGCTCCAGCTTCATGCCGTTACACTGCTCTGGGGGTGAGTCTGGTGTGTGTGTAATCCTAAAACACTGTCCTCTCTGCTGCAGCTCACTAACAGTCTGATTTGTTCCAGGTCCCTTCCGGTCCACCTGCCTGCCTCTAGCACTGAAGAAAGCATGGAAAGATATCAAGATTTTTTTTTTTTTAAAGAGAGCGATCTTCTGTCTCTGTGCAGAGAGAAGACCCAGATACGGTATAAATGCCCACAGGGGGAACTCCAAACAGCCGCCACACTCACAGAAGAAGAATCACTCTAAGCACGATAGGTCAGGTCGCAGGAGTAGTCGACAGCGGGATGAACTTCCTTCAGGGCGACACTCCAGATCTCCCTCGCCTGTACCTTATGGCAGTCGCTTAATTCCAGGCCGGACAGTGTCGCAACATCAAAAAGCTACTAGCAAGCATAAGTGCAGACACAGGCGCAGATCTTCCTCATCCGAAGGCACCTCCTCAGCCCGAGAAGAAGATAAGGCCTGCTGGGCATGCGCGGATTTCGCATTGCCAGGTAAGTTGGTGTGTGCCTCGTGCTTGAAAGAAGTTCCATGAGATTAAACAGCTGATGCACGGCAAGTCAAGCATTATATTGACAGCAGTAAAGCACCAAAGTATCAAATTGCTCAAGTGATTGGGAAATGATGCTTATAATATATAATAGATGGCATTACACCCCCCCCCCATAGGCTAGTTCTAATGTTCCCCGGAACATCTCCTCAATGCTGGTGCAATTGCAGTCTACACGGCTACCTTTTACACGTCTTTTGGGGATGCCCAAATATAAGACGTTTTTGGAACCAAGTCCTCCAATTAATCTCCTCAGTACTGGATACATAATTAGGCCCAAACCAGAACTAACAATACTCCACATTGGAATAGAATTATTTCCTCCCAATCTGAGAACCGTTATAACTCACATCCTACTGGTAGCTCGCACACTACTACTACAAAATTGAAAAGGTAACAAAACAATCAATGTGTCAGAGGTAAAAACATTAGTTCAACAAAACCACACCTTTGAACGATGCATAGCTATCAACTTCCTGTCATGTCAGTCTTTTGATAAAGTCTGGAAAATTTGAGCTGAATATAATAAAGGGCTTCAGCCCTTGATCTGTTTTTTCTGATATTAAACATATGCATACCGCTTTTCTAAAGCATGTATTCGCAACTGTGTGTTATATTGTGCAAGCTTGTTCTTTTACAGTATGTGCTTTTGTTCTACTGTTTTGTCAAACTATAAAATCAATAAAAATTTATTGTTAAAAAATAAAAAAAAAAGACAGCAGTGGGGGGCGGGGTTGAAGAATGTGACTAGGAGATCCCGGTCTAGGCAGTTGTCGGATTTGGACTCAGAACCTGACTCCGCAGCTCGCTATAGCTCAAGGGAAGACTTTGAACATGAACCAGACACACACGCGCTCAATTTTTCCTTAATCCCTTCCTTAGTAGAGTCGATGAAAACGGTGATGTAATGGAAGGATGAAGCTTCTCTCCTCCTAGAAAGGAAATATTATCCTGAGCTGAAAAGGGCAATTCCCTATTTTCCGTTAATTTTTGAAATTCAAGAGGTCATAGAGGATGAATGGGCAAAACCCAATAAAAGGCTAAATGTACACAATAGGGTTGTGAAGCTGTACCCATTCTGTGCCAAAGATGCTGACCTCTGGGATTCTGTCCCTAAAGTGGACGCCTTGTTACAGCGATTGGCTCGACACATCACCTTGCCTTTGGAGGATTCTGTGTCATTTAAGGATCCTATGGATCGAAGGATAGATACAGACCTTAAGTGAATTTATTCTGTGGCTGAAGTGGCCTGCAGGCCGGCGGTAGCTCTTACATCTGTAGCAGCAGCTTTAAGAGTATGGGTTTCGGAATTAGAAGTCGATGCTTTGGGAGAGTTGGCGGAAGAAGGTGGTTCCCCCTTTTGCAGTCTGTCAAGGTCGCAGTGGAGTTCTTAGCGGAAACAGCCATAGGCCAAGTTAGAATGACGGCGAAGCTGATGGCCCATTTGGTGACGGCTCGCAGATCCCTCTGGCTGAAGCTCTGGTCTGCAGATAATGCTTCAAAGCATAGTCTTTGCTCAGTTCCCTTTGATGGGAAACTATTGTTTGGCAAGACATTGGAGTCGGCGATTCAGCGAGTTTCAGGGGGTAAGTCGAGTCTTCTTCCACTAGAGAGGAGAAGATCACGGCAGTCCTTTTGTCCCTTCAGGAGATCAAAAGAAGGATACAGAGAATCTGCTGCATACCGGCCAGGCTGACCTTTCTTCAGACAGTGGAAAGGGCAAGGTCCTGCCTTACCCAAGGCACCCAAAGCCAAGGCAAACCAGTCTGCGAAATCTTCAGACAAGACATACATTCTGAAGGTGTCTCTGCTCAGACTTGCCAAGTAGAAGCCAGGCTGCTTTATTTTGCGGAAGTCTAGGCGGAGGAAGTTCAGGATGCCTGGATCCAGGCCATTGTTCAAAACGGCTATTCCCTAGAGTTCAAGGAAAGACCACCTCGTTCGCATTTTGTGGAGATCAGAGTTACACCCTGCCCAGAGAAGAGGCATTGCTTACTAGCGTATGTAGGGGAATTGTTAACATCTCAAGCAATTATTCGAGTACCAGAGCACGAGAAAGGAGAAGGAGTTTATTCTCCTCTATTCTCCTTGGGAGGATTCAGGCCAGTTCTGGATTTAAAGGTTCTGAACTGATTTATGAGAGCTTCCCCGTTCAGAATGGAGCAACCATAATGTGGGTAGTAAAAGAATGAGATTGGCTAGTGTCAATAGACCTAGCGGATGCCTATCTACATGTGCCTATAAGGGCTTTGCACCGTCACTTCCTGCACTTCGCATTAGAGGGATTCCACTTTCAATTTCCGGGGCCTGCCGTTCGGGCTCTGTACAGCTCCAAGGTTGTTTTCCAAGCTTCTGTCAGCAATCATCGCACTTTTAAGAGTCAGAGATATTCAAATTTTCCATTACTTGGACGACCTCCCGCTATTGGCTCCATCAGAATCTCAATATGCTCAAACGCTTCGGCTGGTTAGTCAATCATTGCAAGAGCCAGATGCATCCAGTTCAAATCTTGGAGTATTTGGGGGTTCAATTCGACTTGATTCAGGGTCAAGTTTTTCTCCCACGCAGGAAGGTCTTGAAGATTCAGGCCAAGACAATGAAGATCATGTCCAAATCATCTCTGAGTGCGAGGGAGTGTATGCAATACATGGGCCTGCTATCCTCAAAAATTCCAGTGGTGCCCTGGGCCAGGTGGTGGAGGAGGAGGTTCCAATACAATTTCCTACGTCAATTGAATCGCCATTCGCTAACTCATAAGATCTATGTTCCAGTTTTGATCAGCCAGTCTTTAGCTTGGTGGAGGAGGACTTTCAATCTATCCCGAGGTGTGCTTCTCAAACCGCCAGAATCTATAGTGGTAACCACGGATGCCAGCCAGAGAGGCTGGGGAGCTCATTGCCTGTTGCCCATTCAAAACAGTTGGAGGCCGTTTGGCGCGCTCTATCCAGTCGGTATTGCAGAACAAAGCAGTAAAAGTCCTTTCGGACAACAAGACCACAGTGGCGTACACAGCCCGGAACTGGGGCACCAGGAGCCTCCCTCTTCTCAGACTGGCATGCCAAATCTTTGCCTGGGCGGAAGAGAATCTTTACTCCCTGACGGTAACCTACCAGGGCTGCAGAATGCAGTGGCAAATTGATGGAGTCGAACGTTCCTAGATCCAAACGAGTGGAGTCTGAATCCCAGATATTTGGAGAAAATCTTCAAGCTGTGGGGGACTCCGGTCTCAGATTTGATAGCATTGGAGGGGAACTTCCAGATCCCGGCTTTCTTCTTCCCGGGCTTGGCAACCGCAAGCCCTAGGCCAAGAGGCTCTGTCAATCCCATGGGTCTTTCCTCTAGTGTACATATGCCCCCCTCTCCCACTAGTACTCAAGGTTTTATTGAAGATTCGAGGGGAGAAAATGTCGACTATAGCAATATTGCCCTTTTGGCCCAGGAGGCCGTGGTTTCCCCTATTGTTTAGAAAGAAGACATGCCAGCCAATTCCTTTACCTCCTCATCAGGATTTACTGCTGCAGAACGGGCAGTTTCACCCAAACCTGGCAATATTGAGGTTGATGGAGTGGAGGATATGAGGAGATCCTTAAAGCACTTAGCCTTGTCTGAGAAGGTGATGAGTACCCTGTTGCAAGCACACAAGAGTACGGCCAATAATACATACCACAAAATTTGAAAAGTGTTTGCGCGCTGTTTGCCAGAGAGAAATTGGGATCTGAGGTTGCCTTCAGTTTCCAATGTATTAGAATTTCTTCAAGAAGGCCTGGATAAAGGATTGGCATATAATTTGTTGAAGGTTCAAGTGTCCGCCTTGTCAGCTATGATGAACAGAAGATGGGCATTGGATTCTCTGGTGGTTCGTTTTTTGAAAGCTGCAATTAAGATCAGGCCACCGATAAAATCTTTTTTTCCAAAGTGGGACCTGCCTTTAGTTCTGAGGGCTTTGCTAGCCCCACAATTTGATCCAGTGTCTTCATGCTCTTTATTTCACTTAACGTTGAGAACAACTTTTCTGACAGCAATTCCCTCGGCCCAGTGAGTATCCAAACGTGGTGCCTTCTCAGCAAAAGAGCCATATTGCTTGGTGTTTCAAGACAAGATAGTATTCAGGCCAGTCCCAAGTGTTAGGTACCAGGTAGTGAGCCTGACGGTCAGGGGTAGCCTCTCCTACCACTCCTGGGACCGCTGGAGTTGGGACAGCGGCCACAGAAGCACGGTGGGGTAAGAGTGTCTGCAGAAGTCCAAGAGTATCCATCAGCAGTGGTCAGGAGATGTGCTGGAAGGGTGTCTGTGTTCAGAGCAGGATACTTGATGGGACCAGATGGTCGCAGGCACAGCAGCAGAGTCAGGGATGAGCAGGGTCGGCAATGGGCTGGCAGCAGAAGTACAGAAGGATCAAGCAATCGGGTGGTCGTAGGCAAGCCGGGGGTCGGTACAGGCAGAGTTCAGGCAAAGTCGGGATGGGCCGGGTCACAGGAGCAGATAACAGGTTACATATCGCTCAGGAAAACAGGTCACATGCTGTAGATCAGACAGCACTTGTTGCAGGGTGTGCACAGCTGAAACAGAGCCGCTTGGCGTGTGCGTGAACACGCAAATAGCTGCCAACAAGTCCAAAAATGCAGGATTTTCCCTAACACCAAGCTTCTTTCCAAAGGTGGCAACAGCATTCCACATGAACTGGGAGTCAGTTCTTCCCGCGTTTCCCAGCGGTAATTCGGGAGACGTGTGGACCAAGTTGGATTTTGTACTGGCACTGTCAGTATACTTGGAGCAGTCTAAAGAGTTCCGGAAGCAAGATCAGCTCTTCATCTTTCCTTCTGGTCCCAAGAATGGCATGGCTATGCCCCCTAGAGTTGTCTTGTCTTGGGTCATCAAGACTATCCAGTTGGTGTATAAGGAGTTAGGCTTCACCTCTCCCGTGGAAATTAAAGTGCATTCCACAAGAAGCATGGCAGCGTCCTGGGCATCATATGCCAAGGTTTTGGCAGAAGCAGTGTGCAAGGCAGCAAGCTGGAGCACGCCTAATACGTTCGTTGGGCACTACAGGCTGAACGTGACTCTGCCTGTGGCAGAGACCTTTGGTTTGGTTGTTCTCGCAGCGGCTGTTGGCCATTGAAAAAAAGTTTCAGCATCAGTTTCATAGTGTTTGTGTATTTTCTGTTTTTTCCCTACCTGTGTGGTGATTGCTTGCTACGTCCCATAGTAGGCTGACATGAGAAGGTACAGGAATAAGGAAATTTGTCTTCAGACTTACCGTAATTTTCCTTTCCTGGATCCTCCTCATGTCAGCCGTTTACTTCCACCCTAGATCCGTCGCGAGGTGGGTTAACGGAACACCAGATAGGGCCAGACAGCCACCTTTTATAGGCTTGGAAAGGGTGGTCCTAGAGGGGTCAAAGGGTTGGAGTTGACCGATAGTAGGCTGACATGAGGAGTATCCAGGAAAGGAAAATTACGGTAAGTCTGAAGACAATATTCCTTATTTTTTTTTTATTGTGAAAGATTTTATTGAGTTTCAACAAATACAAAAGACATGTTGTACAGTGAGTAAGGGAAGGTCTTACCATGATCACAGAAAGTATATCAGACCATATACAAAAACATAGTCAGATATGACCTTGAGCAGAAAACAACTTCAAATCATGAAGGGCTGAGGGGCTAGCCCCAAGACCTCCACCCGACACCCCATCTGGGAACAAGCTGTGTCCGGAGGAGGGGAAGGGTCATGATTCCCCGAAACCCGCCCGATTGCTAATGGGCCAAGGTCCATAGAGGAAATAAATTGAACAGGCTAACGTACTCTTGGAATCAGCTGGCCCCTAGGGACCACTTACACAAAAAAATAAAAAATAAACATAAGAATCCCCTCCAAGCAGGAACTCACAAAAGAAGAAAATGAAGAGGGACTGAAAGAGAGAGTAGAAAGGAAGAGAAAGAAAGGAAAGGGGGACACCAGGGAAGCGAGACCAAATAAGGAAGTAGGATGAGTCACACAGGCAGAACAAGATAAGACCTCCATGTGTCCCAAATTCTATTGAACTTGACTGATGAGTCTAGGAGAAAATTAGCGTACTTCTCTTTGGTCATTACCCAAGTGATTTTCCTTTTAGCAGCATTGAAGGAGACCGAGGGTTTCTTCCAGGCCCTAGCCAATGTAAGCTTAGCTCCCAGAAGGATAAAATGAGTAAGTTTAAATAAAGATTTGGAGAGTCCAGCTGGCCTATATTTTAGTAAGGCGATTTCTGGGTTTTGTGGAATCGTCCGGCCTGTAATCTTCCTTAGCAAGGCAAAAATCCTATTCCAGAATCCCCTGATCTTAGGGCATTCCCACCAAATGTGAAAGTACGTACCCTGGAGTCCACAGCCTCTGAAGCAAAAGTGGAGAGGAGCCTGAGAACATGACCGAGAGGTGGGCTGGGACCAAGTACGAGCGTGATATCACCTTAACGCTTGCTTCCATCAGTGGAATATTAACTATTTCCTTGAAGGAATTCAGAAAAAGAGAGAACCACTTATCTGTGTCCCAAGTCCTGCCCAGGTCCCCCTCCCAACCTTTGGCGTATGGAGGTTTCTCTGGCTGATCCGACATTGATGCATATATTAGGGAGATACCCCCTTTTTGATTTGTGATATCTGAGCACCATTGCTCGTAAGGAGTAATGGTCGCTAGTAGTGTTGAGCGAACCCGGACTGTAACGTTCGGGTCCGTACCGAACTTTAGGGTGTCCGTGGCACGGACCCGGACCCGGACATTTCAAAAATCGTTCGGGTTCGGTCCGGGGTTCTGCTATTTTACTCCACGTGTTGAGAAGCTGCAGGGCAGCCAATCAACAAGCGTTTCACTGGTTTGCCCTTAGAAGCCATCACAGCCATGCCTACTAATGGCATGGCTGTGATTGGCCGGTGCATCATGTGACCCAGCCTCTTTATAAGCTGGAGTCACAGTGCTGCAGTCACATGCTCCTTGGGTTAGTATAGGGAAAGGTAGCTGACGGCGTGAGGGACAGATTTTAGCCATTTTAAGACCTGATCCTGCATCCTGAGATAGATTACTTTACTACTGCTGTCTGTGCTGTTGCTCTGAGGACAGATAGCAGAAATTAGAGATTTCACATACCGCTGCTTTGAGTT
>BLSH010452805.1:215320-241820 GCA_018402905.1 Glandirana rugosa
TCTTAAAGGGGACCCCCGCAAAAAAAATTTGCGTGGGGTCCCCCCCCAGAGCATACCAGGCTCTTCGATCTGGCAGGGATTTTGAGAGGAGCCCCCCACGCCGAAAAAAAAGGGCGTAGGGTCCCCCCAAAATCCATACCAGACCCTTATCCGAGCACGCAGCCTGGCAGGCCAGGAAAGGGGGTGGGGACGAGCAAGCGCCCCCCCCCTCCTGGACCGTACCCAAAGCACCTTGTCCCCATGTTGATGGGGACAAGAGCCTCTTCCCAACAACCCTGGCCGTTGGTTGTCGGGGTCTGCGGGCGGGGGCTTATCGGAATCTGGAAGCCCCCTTTAACAAGGGGGCCCCCAGATGCCGGGCCCCCACCCTATGTAAATGAGTATGGGGTACATCGTACCCCTACCCATTTACCTGGGGAAAAAAAAGTGTATAAAGAAAACACCACACAGCTTTTTAAAATATTTTATTATATCCGCTCCGGCATCTTCTCCCCTCTCTTCTTTCTTCGGCTCTTTTGCGGGGTCTTCTGTCTTTCGAGGGGTCTTCTGCGGGGGTCTTCAGCTCTTTTGCTGCTCTTTCCCCGGCTACCTTCTCCCGCCGCTGCTTCTTCTCCCTCTTCTTCTTCCCCTTCTTCTGGAGATGTTGACTCGTCGCTCTCTTCCACTCGAATACCGTGTCCGTGCTGCGCGGTTGCCTTATATTGGCATGGGGGCGGGGGCCACACGATGACGTCATCATCAGCCCCACCCACATGATGTCACATCCTGGGGCGGGGCTGTGATGATATGCCCCGCCCCAGGAGTGGAAGAGAGCGACGAGTCAACATCTCCAGAAGAAGGGGAAGAAGAAGAGGGAGAAGAAGCAGCGGCGGGAGAAGGTAGCCGGGGAAAGAGCAGCAAAAGAGCTGAAGACCCCCGCAGAAGACCCCTCGAAAGACAGAAGACCCCGCAAAAGAGCCGAAGAAAGAAGAGAGGGGAGAAGATGCCCCCCCTGCCCCAAAGCACCCATACTCCCCATGTTGAGGGCATGTGGCCTGGTACGGTCCAGGAGGGGGGGGGGCGCTTGCTCGTCCCCACCCCCTTTCCTGGCCTGCCAGGCTGCGTGCTCGGATAAGGGTCTGGTATGGATTTTGGGGGGACCCTACGCCGGTTTTTTTCGGCGTGGGGGCTCCTCTTAAAATCCCTGCCAGATCAAAGAGCCTGGTATGCTCTGGGGGGGGGACCCCACGCAAATTTTTTTGCGGGGGTTCCCCTTTAAGACATGGCACACAAGTCGCGCCGCAAGTCGGATCGCCGCGATCCGACTTCTGGTGCGGCTTCTATTCAAATCAATGGGCTCCCATAGGGAACCATTGATTTTGAATAGAGGCAGAAAATGCCGCAAAAAGCTGGCGTGAAAAAACGTCCATTGACGTCAATGCAAAACGCCAAGCAAAACGTCAGTTTTTTCCCCTGACGTCAGGCCCGGCGTTTTGCTTATTTTTCTGCAAACGCCCGTGTGTATGAGGCCTAAGAGTTTCAAAGATTTGCGCTTGGCTATAGTAACTGGGGATAGGTCCGGGAATAGTTGATAGGTGAAGCCTTGGAAGGAGAGAGATTCCCTGGCTCTTGCTGCAGCAAACAATTTCTCTTTGGTACGATAATAATGTAATTTAGCAATGATGTCTCTTGGGGGTCCATTCTCTTTTCGTGGGGCTAGTGCCCTATGTATACGATCAAACTCCAGCCTCTCTATAGGGATGGCTGGTTGGAGCTCTTGGAAGAGGGCTGTGATAGCGGACTGTAGGTCTAGGATTCTTTCTGGGACTCCTCGGATCCTAATATTTGATCTCCTGTCCCTCTTTTCCATGTCTTCTATTTTTGCCTGTAGTGCAATGTTCTCCTCTTTTAAGTTTTCTAGTTCTGCCATGTTGTTCTGCACATTGCATTCCATATCATCAACTCTTACCTCCAGTTCAGCTGTTCTGTGGCCCAGGTCACGGATCTCCTTAGTGAGCTTCTCTGTGATACTGTCTGAGGTCTGTTGGAGGGCCTTGTGAAGCATGGCTTCGAATCTGGTGAATAGATCCGATTGTCTCACCATGTGTGTACTCCCACAATCGGAGGCTGATTTGGATCCACTGCTGCAGCGCATCTGTGAAGGCTGCTGTGCTTGCTTTTGCTGTTTGAAGGCTTTCGGCATGCTCGGCTGCGAGAGGAGGGCCGACGCCATCTTGGGATTAGGCCGCTGTAAGGCCTTGCGGAACTTCTGTTTAGTGACCCCTAGGACCATTCCAGGGGGTCCGCGGGTGTTCCCGGATTTGCCCAGGCAGCGGGTGTAGTGATAAGGGCTCTGAGTCTGCTGTGTCCCCAGGGTGCGTCACGGAGTGGAGCGGAGCTTCACACAGGCATGTCCGCACGGTGCAGCTGCGCGCATGCGCCCCCTTATTGAATACATTTTATTACTATTACGTTATTATTTCTGATAATTATTTATAGTTATTTATTATATTATAATTTATGATTTCATGTTTCAAACTTTATCATACCCGGGATGTCTATTAGACTCTGGTTTGGACAGAATTAAGTGAGTTATTCCTCAGAATTACAGGCCTACAATATAAAACGCCAAATTTCCACGCAAAATAATCGTACCGCTTTCAGCACCAAAAACCTGAAATAATCATACCGCCAGGGAGGTTAAATGCTGTATTAATGATTCCAAAGCAGCGGCAATTTAGCAACAGTTTAAAATGTCAGGTATTACAAGCCTGGAAAGGAGTCTGGTACTTATGACATACCTGATTAATTGACATTGTTTGCACCCATATGGACTTATTTATAGAGATAAAAGGAAATGTGCCTTTGCATCTGTCCTTAACAACTAGTTTTAATTCTTTTTCACCTGTGATTGGGTGAGCTGGGTCTGCTGGTGGCCTGGCTGTTGCTTGTGGCCCAGGGAGGAATTCGAGGATGTATACATGATCTTTTAAAGGGCTATACGCCCCTCATATGTGACCACCTCAGAGTGACAGACAGAGGAGATTCACAAGCCTAAGGGGAAGGCAATATTAGACCCAGCTTACAGTAGGCCCATCCTTTGATTTGAGAGCATAGGTGAAACAATGGTGGGAATCACAACGTCATTGCTTTAAATTGCACCAATATAAAAAAGATTGCACAGGGAAAAAACTTCATCACCGGATGTGTACACTTACTTCACATTAGAAAAGACTTTAACACACTTTGGGTATATATATATACTGTATATATGTGTATATATATATATATATATATATATATATATATATATATATACAGGGTGGGCCATTTATATGGATACACCTTAATAAAATGGGAATGGTTGGTGACACATTAGTATATGTGATGGGGGAAACTTTTCAAGATGGGTGGTGACCATGGCGGCCATTTTGAAGT
Organism: Glandirana rugosa; assembly: GCA_018402905.1. Taxonomy (NCBI): domain Eukaryota; kingdom Metazoa; phylum Chordata; class Amphibia; order Anura; family Ranidae; genus Glandirana; species Glandirana rugosa. Next base: position 218,738 of record BLSH010452805.1, read on the forward strand.
CGGCCATTTTGAATCCAACTTTTGTTTTTTCAATAGGAAGAGGGTCATGTGACACATCAAACTTATTGGGAATTTCACAAGAAAAACAATGGTGTGCTTGGTTTTAATGTAACTTCATTCTTTCATGAGTTATTTACAAGTTTATGACCACTTATAAAATGTGTTCAATGTGCTTCCCATTGTGTTGGATTGTCAATGCAACCCTCTTCTCCCACTCTTCACACACTGATAGCAACACTGCAGGAGAAATGCTAGCACAGGCTTCCAGTATCCGTAGTTTCAGGTATATTTGAAGGCCAGTATAGTGGCCTGAATTTATGGGAGGAGGGGGTATTTAAGCAGACCACTCACCTGTGGTCTTTGTTGGTTCCGTTGCGCGATTCATTATGTCACTAGACTGACTCCTCCCAGCTCACTTTGGGGTTGATTTACTAAAGCTTGAAAGTGCAAATTTTGGTGCAGCTCCACACAGAAACCAATCAGCTTCAAGGTTTTATTGTCAAAGCTTGATTGAACAAGCTGAGGTTAGAAGCTGATTGGCTAGTATGCAAAGCTGAACCGTTTTTTGCCCTCTCCAGCTTTAGTAAATCAACCACTTTGTGTTCATGAGTCTGTGTTCCCGAATTCCAGTGTGTTGCGGCTTCTCCGTTTGTGGTTTGTGTTGATCGAGTCTTGCTCACTGTCGTAGGTATGATTCATAATCCTTTGTTGTTACCAGATATAGTTTTGATTCATATGTTCCCTACTCGTAGCTACTGCCTCCATCGTGTCAGCCAACGCAGGCTCGTAGTTACCTTCTTTCTTGTCTCCGAAGCTGTAAGCAGACTTACAAACCATTCGTAGGTCCCCAAGCTCAGTAGTTTGCCTTACCATCATATCTACAAACTCATTCACAGTTTCGTTAAACTAACTTCCGAGTAGTTACCGGTCGGTATCCGACATCACTCGACTCACGTAAACCACCAGAACATAACACCGTATTCAGCCAGTCACAGGCCTCACAACTTTGTTAACCACTTGCCGACCATCTTGCGTAGATAAACGGAGGCAAAGTGGCTCTGCTGCGAAAATTAGTGTCTACAAACATAAATTCGTGCAGGTGCAGTTGCGGGCGAGCGTGCTCTCTTGCCCGCCGCACACTGCATGAGTGAGGCCGCCAGTCATGCGGACTCGGTGTCCACCGGCGACCTGGGATCGCCTACTACAGAGCCGGAACGGAGAACCGCTGATGTAAACACGCCGGTTTCCTGTTCTGACAGGGGACATGACAGCGATCTACTGATCCCTGTAAATGGCATCAGTTAGATCTGTCATGTACCTGCCAGCCCAGCCCCCACACAGTTAGAACACAGTGAGGGAACACACTTAACCCCTTGATTGACCCCTTAATGTTAACCTCTTCCCTGCCAATGATATTTATACAGTAATCAGTGGCTATTTAAAGCTCTCATCTCTGTATAAATGTCAATGGTCCCAAAAAAGTGTCAAACGTGTCCGATCTGTCTGATAAAGATCACAGATCGCCGCCATTACTAGTAAAAAGAAAAAAATAATAAAAACGCCATAAATCAATTCTCATAGTTTGTAGACGCGATGACTTTTGCACAAGCTAATCAATAAAGACTTTTTGCAATTTTATTTACCAAAAATATGTACAAGAATACATTTGGCCCAACCGATGAATACATTTTTTTTTATATTTTTGTTTTGGATATTTATTATAGCAAAAAGTAAAAAATATTGGGTTTTTTTTTCAAAATTTTCACTCTTTGTCTATAGCGCAAAAAATAAAAACCGCAGAGGTGATCAAACATCACCAAAAGAAAGCTCTATTTGTGGGGAAAAAAGGACGTCAATTGTGTTTGGGTACAACATGACTGCGCAATTGTCAGTTAAAGCGATGCAGTGCCAAATCACAAAAAGTGCTCTGCTCAGGAAGGGGGTAAATCCTTCCAGGCTGAAGTGGTTAAACCGATTCTTGCCCTCTGTAGCCCGATTTGAATCCAGTCGCACCAGCAGCATAATAATTCATATCATTGGCTGGTCAGTCACCTCCTGGCTCACATCGGTTGTGCACGCACTCTTTGGAGTTTTCTAAATTTCCACTCAGCAGCGTTCAACGCTTCAGAATGCAAACTGGCTTCTTAACTGTACCTGTCATTCCTTTTTCTATCCTCGTTTTCTTCCTTATTTATTTTCTGTAAGCAACTCCTCTTTTCTGTCCTACCTTTATGACTGCACTTAACACATGCATCTCCTTTTCCTTGTCTTATAGCTGGAAGCCATGTCGCAGGCCAGCAGCGAAGACTTCGCCTCCGCCCCTCTGTCACCCTCCACGGGTTCAGAGTATAGTAGCGTGCAGTCCCTCAGGGAATAGACCATCCCCAATCTCACACAGAGCTGCGGTACAAGGGCATTCCCTACCCTGTTACAGCCAGGAAAGCAGAACTCTTCAGGCTGCTCTTCCCACCGCCAGTGGCAGTTGAGCCTGGCTCCCAGCAGGCATCCCTGCAGTCAATATCCTCAACTATCACCCAGCTCCAGTCCATGGTGACCACGCTGCCCACAGCAGTCTGTGATGTCCAGGCTACAGTGGAAGTCCTGGAAGTGCGCCCAGCTGTGGCCCCCCCACTGTTGCACCTCCGCCTGCAGGTATGCCAGAGACAAGTACCACCGTCTTCCCCGCCCACCTCATCCAAGACACTATCAGGAAGGACATATTGGACAGGAAGGATGTTAATCTGGCTTCCCTCCTCATATCGGTCCACGACCTGGCAGAGGTCAAAGCCTATTCCTGGGGGGACATCTCAGTGGTCCATAAATCCAAGGAACCCAGGCCCAATCACAAGCCAAACCGTTACAGAGTTTGCGCTGGCCTTTGAGATGTTTAGGGACCTCCTCTGCTCGGCCAGCCCCAGCAGGAGGGAAGAGCTGGACTTGTACCTCCACGCAGTGGTGGACCTAGGCTATAAATATGATGGTTTTCTTTCTACGATTACCACCGATCCTTCTCAGCCAAAGCAGCAGCCAGGCTCACGCAGTTTCAGGCTTGCATGAACTGGAGTGTCATTGACACAGAGCTCTTCTGCTGCCGCTTTGCCAGTCTACGATGCCCGCTCTGTGCTATTTGCTAGTCCTCCACCCATAATGTGAACTGGTGCTCTAACGCAGGTACTAGATGCCCCCTCAACATCCCCTCCACTTTCGGTACTGGTCAGGGCTTGCCAGCCCCTGCACAGACACAACAGGTGGACAAGTTGGGATGGCCTATCCTGTCAGTAGGGGGAGCATCAATCTTCAATAACTTCAATTATGGCTCATGCAATTTTAGGCAGTGCCGGCTGCTTCACATTTGTGCGACCTGCCACAGAGCATGCCCAAAAATCACGTGCAATCTGAAGCAGCACAACACTTCCTGATTAGGCAGAGTGGACGTCTGGTGGTTTGGGTTTTACCTCTCAACACACCCAACTCCCTCACTGGCCACCTTCCTAGTACATGGATTTACCTCAGGATTCCACACTGGCCTCATCACACTACCCCACTCAACCCACGAGTGTAGGAATCTTCTTTCAGCTGCCAGACTATAGACAGTCTATTGCAAACCGAACTGGACCTGGGGTTCATCATCGACCCCTTCGTACAGTCACCTTTCACAACTTGGAGATTCAGCCCTATTGGGCTTGTTAAGGGCAGGTTCTCGAATAAACTTTGGTTGGTGTACGGTTTGTCTTTGCCTCATTCTTCCCACATCCCAAGTTTAAATGCCCTAATTCTTTCCTTTTTTGTATATTTTAAACTCTTTATTGAGATGCAATATGAAATTACAAAAATTAAGCTAAAGCGTAGCTTTCAGTAGCTCATTAAACAAAGGTTGTAGATGCATAACTACAAGTTAAGATGGACATCTCAGTATTTTTTTTTTTCTCTTTAAATAGAAGCAAAAAAAAAAAAAGTGTAGAAGAAAATAAAGAAAGAAGGAAAGAAGAGGGGTGGGGTGGGTGCAGTCGACCGAGGCCATGCGCTATTTCTATCTGACATTGTAGCCAATGGAGTTAACCAGTCTGACTCTCTTCAACAACATCATCACAAACAAAAAAAAATAATGAGTTAGCTACTGTCAGGAAGCATAATATCTATGTAATCTGAGGTGGATCTGAAGGCCAACCAACCCTCCCATGTTTTGGTGAATAAAGTGCAAGTATTATGGGTTGTGGAGGTAAGATCTTCTATAGAGTATATCTGGTCGACCATCTGTATTCAAGATTTAATTGATGGAACCTCTGTTTTCCTCCAGAGTAGGGATTAAAGATTTTGCCACGTTTTGCAAATTGGGAATAATAGAATATTTATAAATTGTATCCGGTTCATGAGAACAATGGAACAAAACAGTCCAGGGATCATCAGGGAGCGCTATTCCAGCAATATGGAAAATACGGAATCTGATTTTGGTCTAAAAAGATCTAATTCGAGGGCAGGTACACCAAACATGGGCATGGGTAGCCTCCATGCTACACCCGCGCCAACATATAGGACTATATTCAGACAACATGTTATGTAGACACCTGGGTGAATAATGCCATCTTGTTAACATTTTAAAATTCATTTCGGCCATTTTAGAAGCTAGAGAAGAGGTATGAACTAATTGGAGGATTTTATTTCTTTGTATATTTGTTAATGGGCTCTTTAAGTCCTCCTTCCAGGTTAACAAATATGGCATATATTCCAAGTTCTCCCTCATTTGTAAAACTGTATAGAATTGTGACAAACTTTTCTGTAGCTTTATCCGCAAGAATTTGCCTGATAGAAGTAAGGTCTTTAAATGATCTAATAGGTTTTGGGAGCTATTGAATAAATTGTGATAGTTGTAAATGACGCCATTGGTCCATCTCTGTAATTATAGAAGTTGTTTTAAGTTAGTCTAATGATTTAAGTTCCTCTTGATAAATTATGTGGTGGAGAAGGAGATGTGGTATATTATCCCAAGTTAAAAACCCTCTATCTAAAAATATGAGTGCCCCAGTATAGGTAACAGAGGAGAGTTTTAGTCTCCCCCACCTTTTCTCATAACAGAGTCCCATATGTCGAGAGCTGCATAAGTCAGAGGAGATGTAGGGGTATTCAAATCTCTATTCTTTTTAGGAATCCAAAGTATTTGGTGTAATGAAGACTTAGAAAGATACTGTAGTTGTACCCAAATATTGCTAGACTGATGGGGAGACCAGACCGCAATTCTATTTAAAATAACCGCGTTATAATACTATTTAACATTTGGGAGAGCAATACCACCTTAATTCTTAGGTCTACTCATTACCGTTCTAGAAAGGCATGGTTTGGAGTGTCTCCAAATATATTTACCGATAATAGATTGAAGAAGAGAGAGATAACTGGTTGGAACTCCATACGGGATCATCTGAAACATAAACAATAGTCTAGGAAGTATATTCATCTTTATAACATATACTCTTCCCAACCAGCTATGAGCCAGAGAATTCTAGCGACTCAAGTCATTTTTTATTGCATTAAACAATGGTATATTATTAGCATGGAATAGAATACCCAGAGCTGGAGTTAGTAGAATACCCAAATATTTTAACGAGGACGTTTTCCATAAGAATGGGAACAAAGTCTCAAACTCTTTAACGTCTTTCTCAGGGACATTAATATTAAGGATCTCTGATTTTTTATAGTTCATTTTAAAATTAGAAACGAAACCATATTCCATAAAGGCAGAAATTAAATGGGCCAGCAAAGTCTTTGGATATTGTATATAGAAAAGAATATCATCTGCATAAGCTGCATATTTGTGTTCTCTTTGGCCTACTTAAATACTGCAAATGTCTGAATTTTGTCGAATACTAGCTTAAAATGGTTCGAGGGATAAAGCAAACAAAAGTGGAGATCAGGAGCATCCCTGACGTGTACCATTATATAAAACAAATGGTTTACTAAGTAAGCCATTTATTCTAATTTGCACAGTAGGCTGTCTATATAAGGCTGTCACTTGAGCGAGCATTTTAGGTCCAAGTCCCAAGTGAGTCAAGACTGCGAAAAGGTACTCCTAGTAACAGGGTGGGCTGGGAGCTCCACCACACATATGTCATCAACATCAGTGTCCTAAGAGAATTATCTCTAATTGCTCTACCTGGAATAAATCCTGTCTGCTCCTGGGACACCCAACATGGAATAAGTGGAAGCAATTGATTTGCCAAGACCTTTGCATATATCATGTCATTGATATTTAGTAATGAAATTGGTCTGTAATTTTCACAACATGTCTAATCTTTACCTTCCTTTGGTATTACTGTAATATATGCATAACGTGTCTCCGATCTAAAGGAGCCCTCTTCCATAACATAATTAGCATCATCATCCAAAGGAGTGGTTAAAATATGTTGGAATGTTTTTTAATATTTTGCAGTGTAACCATCCAACCCTGGCGCTTTACTCATCATCAGGCTTTTAATAACAGTAACGATTTCTTCTTCCGAGATGGGTGTCTCTAGCAAGCTCAGGGTTTCCTTAGGTAGCCTAGGCATATTATTTTTAGATAAAAAAGCTTCTATTATTATTTGAATAGCGCAGCTTGTTGTCGGTGAAAAGCTGTGTGAAGTGAGAGGTATGTGTCGGTAGAAGTGTGCTCCCTTCTGTAGTAGCGGACTGTCATCCAGGGGCGGGGCCATGACCCGATTCGCTGTACATTATGGCACCAGGGGCCTGCGATGTTAAGAAGCGGGACCTACATGAAAGTAGAACTAATGATCACCCAAAAAAGAGGGTCTCTCCTTCACCTAAGCAGAACATGAAGGAGGACCGTCTTTCACAAGGGCAAGGAGAGCCTTTGGAAGACAGCAGTCAGCAGCTTTATAAAGTGGTGGTTTTCAAGATGAAATCCCTGAGCCCCGCCTATAGAAGAAAACAGCATCTGAAAGGCTGGGACTGTGACATGGCAAATGAGTTGGCAGGAGGAAACCTGCAGGATAAGCTCCAAAATGACAGACACACCTTTGTATTAAACTCCAGTGACTCAGGCTCTACTCAGACCGTGGGAGCTTCTTCAAAGTATAGCAGCTTCTTCACAGAGGTCTCAAAGGATCATGAAATAATGCCCCAAGTCCTCTTTAGCAGGAATCTCAGGCTAAATGTAGTGCTAACATTCTGGAAGAAGCACAGTGTAAATTAACTTGTTGCCTATTTAGTCAGGATGCAGGATTTAGGAGTGATAGCAGATTGTCTTCCAGTTCTTACAAACAGCTTACAAGAAGACAAGGCTTCAATTTCAGTTGGTTGTTGTGTTGACCTGTAACCGCTGGTTAAGTCTCTACTTAACAGCAAATTTGAAGAATATGTAATAGTTGGTCTTAACTGGCTTCAAATAATTGTAAAGAAGTGGCTGACACAATTATCTACAAGCTCCAAAAATTAATTTGATTAAAATGTTTCAATGCTAACACACCAACTAAGTGGAATTTGGCTTCAGGAAAGTTACCTTGCATCAGTTCCGGGTTATACCGGCAACATAGCAAATGATTTTGATGGCTAGTTATCACAGCTACGTTGATTTGAGGTTACACCCAACATCCTGCATTTTCATTTGTGCTGCCAGACCAGTGATGCCATGTGGGCCTTTCCAAAGCTGTGAAAGATTGCGCCAAAATAAAATGGACAAGTAGTGAAAAACCTGATTCATGAAAGGATTCCTATTAGCTATACAGCCATAATCATGGTGGTGACTACCTGCTTCATGTTGAAGTAGTATTATTGTGAGTTAGCGGTTTTCAAGTTCAGAGGTAATATTTACCAAGTATTTCTGCAAGGCAGACTGCAAAAGTACCCTCTAATCTTCCTCTTAGGACAATGGAAACCTTGCTCTGCTGGCTTTCTACAGTTTTAACAAAACCTATGGACAAATGCACTTCTGTGTGACTGCACGACCCTGCAAAAAACTGTGCCTAAAGTTGTGGCACATTTTAACATGTGACACTGGACATTGCAACATATTTCCAATTGCATTATATTATTTGAATCATCATATTAAAGACATGTTTGCAATAGCAAAAAGCATCTATTAATATACCATGTGAGACTGGATTGAGGGCGGGGTGTCCCCCTATAACATTATATAACCGTTGGTAAAAATTTCTAAATGCTCTAGCAATATCTGTCAACGTATGCACCATATGGTTTGAACTAATTTTAATCTTCGATATAAAGAGGGACAACATTTTTGCTTTTAGAGCTTTCGCCAAGTGTTTACTTGGCTTATTTCCCCATTCATATATATCCTTCTTTATCAACTGTAGATCTCACCTATACTGCTGATAGAGGAAAGCTCTCAGCTTTTCTCTCTGATCTGTTAATTTTTTAAATATAGAGTGGTCATTATCAAGTTTATAAAGGCATTCCAGCTCCCCAATCTGTCTTAAGGTTTCCCAGAGCTCGGAGGAATGTTCTCTTTTTAATGTGTGCCTAATTCTATTAGTTTGCCCCTTATCACAGCTTTGTGTGCCTCCCATCTAAGAGCCAGAGAGGTATCGTTACCAGAATTTCCCTCAAAATAGTGATGTAGATAATTAGAAAGCGCTTCAACATCATTAGTCTTAGAGAGAAGCATGCCGTTAAGTTTTCAGTTGGTGGATCTAGAAGGAGTTGTCGGCAAAGAGAATCATGCTGTGATTGGGGCGTGGTCGTATAGTGTCGTCACCTCAATAGTAGCTTCTCTCAACCATTCTAAATGATAATGATCTACAAAAATGTAATCAATTTCCGAATATGAGTTATGTAATGCAGAGTAGTATGAGTAGTCACGATCTACGGGGTGAAGTATTTGCCATGTATTGGATAATTGGTATATGTTTAAACAACACGTTAAATATGCTGGATATCAGATACACCAGTGGTTCTCAACCCTGTCCTCAAGTACCCCCAACAGGCCATGTTTTGGGAATTTCTCTTAGATAAAATAGCTGTCCAAAATACCAAGCCATTGACTCTGATTTAAAGTACCTGTGCAAGAGAAAGGAAAACCTGCAAACATGGCCTGTTGGGGTACTTGAGGACTGAGGTTGAGAACCACTGAGACACAAAATAACAACTTACCTGTCAGTCTAACAGATGAGGTATGAGTGAGGTGAGTTTCCTGCAAGAATACCACGGCACGTGATAAAAATGGAAGTTCCCGCATTAATTGATATATTTTACCAGTGGCATGTAAACCTTGTACATTATAGGAAATAGTCTGTATCATTGACATAGTTCCGCAGAGGTCAAACCAACCATAATTAGAACAGCGCATGGCCTCTGGCACTGCGACCCAAAGGATAGGGACAGATAGATAAGTGGAAAGAGTGTCAAAGGCATTACTTGTGTCAAGAATTGAAAAATTAGTAAACAAGAAGAGAAAATAGCAATAAAGAAAGAAGAGAACATTTTTATTGAATTGCACAAATATTTGTTGTGGTGTTGCGAGGTGCTCCCCCATAAGCTTGCCCCATCAAGGGCATGGACCTTTAGACTCTGCTTCCCATCGAGGAGCCCAGAGCAAACCTCGCCCATCACCACTTCAAAAAACAAACCCAATTATAACAAAAGTGAATTATTTAATTTCAATATTTCTTTATTGGGTTTAAATGAAACAGGTAAAGAATGTTACAAGTTAAGAGAGACATTCCAGAGTGCAGTTTCATAGATTACATTGAAGTTTAAGACAGTACATTAGCTTATAACAGGAGTAAAATGATGAGTATAGTGCCCTCTTCACAGTAACATTTGTGACTCCTAGGATAGTTTGGTCAGGTCTGGCGGCTCTTTCTTTCAAAGTACTCATCTACCCCCCAGTCCCGGAACCCCATTGGGAACATACTGTGCCCTGTGGGATGGGGGGATAAGGAAGCAGAGATTGGGAGCACGTCAGGGAAGTAGTAGGTATTCAGGGTGAGGGGGTATCTCTGAAATGCCAAATCTATGCTCTAGATAATTGTAAGCTAGAAAGGTAAGAGAGAGGGGGAGGGAAGGTGGGGTGAGGGAGCGGGGGAACCATTGTACGTTCTTTAGCATTATTGTTGAATGGAGCAATGCATGTGGTTAAGCCAAATGTCCCAGCATGCCAGGAATTTAGAGGAAGAGGAATGGGTAGATGCCAAGAATTTTTCCATTTCACATTGGTGGTTTAAAGAGCTAATCGTGTCTGTGTATGATGGTATATCAGCGGATTTCCATAGTTTCTTCATATTTGTTTTAGCAGCTAGTAGGAGGTGTATTATGATTGTATGTGCCTTGGAGGGGAGGGAATGGATATTTATGTGTAGTATCGCTAGTTCTGGGTTTGGGTCAATTTGTTGATTACATAGCTCTGAGATTAGTGCAAATATTTTGTTCCAGTATGATCTCAAAGATCTGCAGGACCACACTATATGGAGGCATGTGCCAGATTCTCCGCAACCTCTCCAGCATTTGTCATTTTGGTTCAAGGATATTTTTGCGAGTTTAAATGGTGTGTAGTACCATAGGTGCAGTGTTTTTTGGTACTGTTCCCAGTGATTTACACACTTTGTAGAGGAATATATTGTGAGGAATGTTTTGTTCCACGTCTCCTCTGAAAAGGGTTTCCCCAAGGTTTCCTCCCATTTATGCATGGTAGTTGTTTTCGGAGGCAGGGAATGTGCTTGGAGCATCTTATAAAATAATGATATGCCTTTTGCTGTGGGATTATCATTATTGAGGAAGTTATGTATAGACAAGGGTATCTCAAGGTCGAGAGGGACCTTGTGGGTTGTGAGATATTTTTTAATTCTGATGTAGTCAAATAGTGTGCAATCAGGGATTTTGTAGTTATTCTGTAGAGTCGTAAATGAGCACATCTGGGATCCCGCATACAGATGTTTCAGGAAGATAATGCCTCTGTCGCACCACAGGGCTAGATTAAGGAATGAGATGGCGTGGTTTAAAACATTTATTGGGGTATTTTTTTTTTGATTGGGTCCTTGATGGAGGTGGGCATAACCAGTTCTGTCCAGGTTTTGACTGAGATTAGAGTAGTGGGGGGGCTTGAGATAGTGGGGTTAATTCCCAGTTTGGATGTGATGAGGGCCGTATGTAGATCAGCATGTGGGATAGATGTTGCTTCTAGTTCTGTCCAAATTTTATGTTTAGGAGGGTTCCACCAATGTCTGATTTGATCCAGGATGCCTTATAATAGGCTTGCACATTGGGGGCTCCCAGTCCTCCTATATATTTGGCCCTCCTTAATATATTGAATGAGCACCTAGGGGGTTTGCGTTTCCAGATGTATTGATTGAAATGTTTTTGGATTGATGCCAGGAATGTTTTAGGGATGGGGATTATCAGTGTTCTGAATAGGTATAGAAGCTTAGGAAGGATCAGCATTTTTAGGATGGCTATTCTTCCAGCTGTGTTGAACCCTTGTGACTTAAGTTGTTGAAGTGACTGTGGGAGGTTGGTTAGAAGGGGTTTGAAATTGTGGTTATAGAGTTGGGCGGGTTGGGCAGATAGATGGGTGCCTAAGAAGGGGATGTAGTTGTTAGCCCATATGAAGGGGAATTCCTTCTGCAGGTTAGCTTGGGTGGTATTTGGTACATTTATGCCAAGGATCTGAGATTTCATGGCAATTAGTTTATAATATGATATTGTGCTAAATTCTGTCAGTAGGTTCTGTGTTTCTGCGAGAGAGATTTTGGGTTATGTTAGCATAAGCATAACATCATCGGCAAAGAGACTGATCCCTTGCTCCTGATTGTGTACTTTGATGCCTTTTAATTTTGGGTGGGTCTGGAATCTGTCGGCCAGGGGTTCCATTAATAATGTGAATATAATGGGCGAGAGGGGGCAGCCCTGTCTTGTTCCATTTTTTATATAAATAGGAGAAGAAGTCATTCCAGATGTGAGGACTGTGGCCGAAGGATTGGAGTATAGGGCGAATATGGCCGTTTGGATTGGGCCAATAATGCCAAAGACGTTGAGGGCAGCCTTGAGATATCCCCATTGCACCCTGTCAAATGCCTTCTCTGCGTCTAGAGACAGAAGCAGAGAAGGCATATGCATCTGATTTGCCCAGTGGAGCACATTGATAAGGCATCGGGTAGCGTCAGGGGCTTGTCTGTTTGGCACAAACCCTACTTGGTCGGAGTGTATCAAATGTGGCAATATGGTTTGTAGTCTTAGCGCTAGTAATTTGGCGTATATTTTTACGTCCACATTCAATAGAGAAATTGATCTATAACTCGTAGGGGCGGTGGGGTCCTTGTCTGGTTTAGGCAAGGTCACAATAACAGCATTCAACATTTCACGAGGGAATGACCCAGAGGTAAAGTCCAGATCAAAGGTGTTACATCGGTGTGTAGCTATATCTTCCGATAAGTGTTTGTAGAACTCATTGGTGAAGCCTTCATCTCCTGGGGATTTGTTATTGGGTAGTGTGCGTATTATATTACAAACTTCCTGAATGGTAATCCGGTTTGAGATGGACTGAAGTTGTTTTTTATCTAATTTGGGGAGGTTGGTTTTACTTAAGAATTGATCGATCAGTTCTTGAGTTGGTTGGGGGGTTTGAGTATCTTTACTAAGGTTGTAGAGGTCTTGGTAATATGCTGCGAAGGCATTGGCTATGTCTTTAGGGTTGGTTACTAGGGTACCTGAATTTGGGTGTTTCATTTGTACTATTTTTTGTTTCATTTGTCTGGATTTGACTTGCCTTGCTAACCAGGATCCTGCCTTATTATGTAGGCCATAAAATTTTGATTTAATATATCTTAGATTGTTTTCAAATTTGTATAAAAGTAATGATCTAAGTTGTTGCCTCAGGGTGGTTAGTTCTTGTGTTATCAAGGTGTTGGGGTGTTTCTTATTTTCCGATTCTTTTGTTGTGATAGTGTTTAGAACCTCTTCGATCTGCCTTGACCTCTGTTTTTTAGCCCTAGCGGCTATCTTGATTAATACACCCCTCACGTATGATTTATAAGTGTACCACAATACAAATCTATTGACTTCAGGTTGGTCATTAAATTCAAAAAAGTTTCTATGTTCCTGCACAATCAGTTGGTGCAATCTCTGGTCCTCCAAGAGGGAGGAATTTAGTCTCCATTTTGGAGGTGATTTCATGTTGGGATGGTCATATAGCTCTATAGTAATAGGGGCGTGGTCGGACCAGTAGATTGTACCAATTGAAGTATTCAGTCCAGATTGCAATGGGCCCTTTTGCATAAAAAAATAATCGATGCGTGAGTATGAAGCATGAGCAGTGGAAAGATGAGTAAAGTCCTTCTCTGCTCCATGGTAGCATCTCCAGACATCATATAGGTCATGCTTATGCAGTACAGCTGTGATTGCTGGGACAGATTTCCTAGAGGGGGTAGTAGAGTCTAAGTCCGGCGAAATTGCCACGTTGAAGTCTCCTCCGATAATGAGGGTGCCCTGGGCCTGGGATAGAATTTCCGACAGTAGGGGTTTGAGGAAATTTTTGGTCCTGGTGTTGGGGGCGTAGACATTGGCTAAAGTGTAGGTGTTGTGGTTTATTTCACACATCAAAGTCAAGTAGTGGCCTTGGGGGTCCTGTGTTGATTGTATATAGCGGAAGTTCATAGAGTCTTTGATAGCTATTAAAACCCCACATTTCTTTTTCGGCCCATTGGCTAGGTAGACATGCGGAAAGTGTGGTAGTTTGAATTGGGGGCATTTGCTTGCGGCAAAGTGTGATTCCTGGGCAAAAATAATGTCAGCTTTGGCGTTGTTTGCTTCTTTCAATAGGGCGTTGCGTTTAAAGGGACTATTTAGTCCTTTCGCATTAATGGAGATTATTTTCAAAAGCATGACGGAGTATGTGTTAGCTTATGCATAGTCTGGCAGTGCTGTAATGCATAGGTTAAGATACGGTACCTGGTGCTTGTGAGGATATGGCGGGTCTTGGCGACAGTTACAATTGTACTCCTTGCGGTGCTGGGAAGAGCTTCTGGGCGACTTTCTGTTAGTTGAGCGCAGGTTAGTTGGATTGTACTTGTCTTGTTGTTGGTTCCTGAGTAAGTGGAGACGGTGGGGGGAGAGGGAGAGAGAGGGTGGAAACAGAGAATGAACATTAGTAAGAAAACCCTAGTGGAACCTAGGGCAAATGTGCAGCAACCTTGCTGCTGACGTAAACTGGGGTTGTAGGTGCACCAGTGAACAGACTGGTGAAGCTGGAAACAAAACATAAGTTTAACTGGAGCGCTTATCCCACACTGGTTGATGTGTGATGGGAGAGCCTTGAGAAGATCTGACTAGCTCAGGAGCTGGTTTAGTGGTAGCGGCCGTTTAGGACCACTCATTGCGCAGGCGTTCTGGTGGGGACTCTGCTTGAAATTGCATATCCGCAGGGATCAGTTGCCATTCCTTGAACAGCATCATGCCTTTTTCCACTCTATATATAGGGTGGGTTTTTCCATTCCAAGTGACTAAAAGTTTAGTGGGGAATCCCCAACGGTAGATTATGCTGTTGTTGCGTAGGATTTTGGTGAGTGTAATTAATTTCTTTCTGTTCATTGCGGTCTGTTGTGATATATCTGTATACAAAGATATGTTCATGAATTCGTCAGGGACAACGGGTGAGCGTTTAGTAACTGCCATAACTCTCTCTTTCACATGATAGTAGTGGATACGTGCTAGGGTGTCCCTTGGTGCTGTGTCTGGCAGGAATTTGGGTTTTGGTAGGCGGTGTGCTCTGTCTATGCATAGTTCTATATCATTTAGTCATGGTACAAGTGCTTTCATTAAACGCTGTATAAAGTTTGTCAGTTAATTTGGGGGTACCGACTCGGGGATCCCCCTAAATTTTATGTTGTTGAGTCTCCCGCGGTCTTCAAGGTCAGTGAGCTTGGTTTGGAGGCGTTGTAATTCAGCTTTTTCAGTGTAAGCGTCCACTAACTCATTGTGTGCAGAATATAGGTCCGCCATTTTATTTTCTAAGTGCAGGATCCTATCTTCATGCATTTGTACTGTGTCTTGTAAGGGGTTAAACATGTTAGAGAAGTCTCTGACTAGCGTGCTCCTGAGGGATAGGAGCATACTCTTCATTGTGTTCTCTGAGATCGTTTGTTCCGTGGCAGGGAACATGTCTATTGTGGGGCCTTGCGGTGGAGGCTGCGTTATGGCCTGTGGCACTGTGTTATAAGGGCCTAGCTCCGGGTTCTCTCCCTCCCTCCATTGCTTTGACTTTGCAGGGCTGTGAGAGGTAGGGGTGGAAGGGGGAGAGATCTCTGCATTGTTCTCTGCCTGTAAGGGATTCGTATGAGATGCATGGCCTGTGTGGGCGTCCGCGGGAGCTCCATTCCTGGCTCCGGCGCCATCTTGCCTTCCCCTCTGCTGAGCGGCCGGGAAGAAATCCGTCAGGCGCTGCGGGATTTTAGTGTCCTTTCTGCGCTTACTCATCTCCCCTCTGTGTCCAGGTGTTCCCCCACTTACTTTGTGCTGTTTTCGGCTCCCGTGCCTTGTACACCATAGCTTTGGATGTGTGGGAAGCAGGAGCTCCGAGTTACGCGGCCATCTACTCCGCTGGCCGGAAACGCCCCCCTCAAAAGTGAATTATTTAATGTCATTTTTAAGTAAAAAATCAAGGAGAGACTTTTCACCGATCAGGGATCCAAAACACAAATTCAAGAAGGAAAAAAATGCAAAAAAAAAAAAAAAAAAAGAGACAATTTTCCGATTCATTATCTGTGGTAAAAGATAATACCCTAGAATAGCTATGAAAGTCAATTTCACCAGTAATTTTCCTTCCTGTCAATTAAGCACTGTTGTCATGTTAGATAATAAGGAACATTCTCACCATTGTTTATGTGATGATGCTGAAGTGCCAACACTGTGTTTCTTAGAAGTCATTTGTAGAGTTGAGCGGACACCTGGATGTTCAGGTTCCGCGAGTTCGGCCGAACTTCACAAAAAAGTTCGAGTTTGGCCCGAACACCATTGAAGTCAAAAGTGACCCGAACTTTTGGGCACTAAAATGGCTCTAAAAAAGTCCTGGAAAGGGCTAGAGGGCTGCAAAAGGAAGCAAAATGGGGGTAAGAGTAGGACAAGTGCCCTGCAAACAAATGTGGATAGGGAAATAACTTAAAATCACATAAAAAAAATAAAAAATGGAGGAGGAGGTGGATGTGGAGTAGGAGGTTGAGGAGGCAGTGAACGTGGCGGTGTAGGTGGAAGTGGCAGTGGAGGAGGTGGAGGTAGCCAACACTGTTTTTTGTTTGTTTGTTTTTTTTTTCTAATTGGGGTAGCCCCCAAAATATTGAGACATATAAAAAAAAAAAAGAGTATACCAATGGCTGTGTGAGGCTGGTATAAATGTCTATTCTGCACAAGGTACAGACAAGTCTTGTGGGATCCATGCCTGGTTCATTTTAATAAACGTTAGCTTATCCACGTTGGCTGTGGACAAGTGGCTGCGCTTGTCTGTGATAATGCCCCCTGCCGTGCTAAACACACATTCAGACAATACACTGGTTGCAGGGCAGGCCAGCACCTCCAAGGCATAAAGGGCAAGCTCAGGCCATGTGCCCAATTTGGAGACCCAGAAGTTGAATGGGGCAGACTCATCAGTCAGTACGTGTAGGCGTGTGCGCACATACTGTTCCACCATGTTGCTCAAATGCTGCCTCCTGCTAAGACGTTGCCTATCAGCTGGTGGTGCTGTTTGTTGTGGCATGCTGCTGACAAAGCTTTTCCACATTTCAGCCATGCTAACCCTGCCTTCTAAGGTGCTGGCGATGCCACAGCTGCATTGGCGACCTCTTCCTCCTCCTCTGCCTACGCCTTGTGCTTCCACTGAGCCCCCGGGAATGCCCTCAGCAGCGCGTCTACCAGCGTGCGCTTGTAGTCGCGCATCTTCCAATCACGCTCCTGTGAGGGAATTAAGGACGCCACATTGTCCTTGTAATGGGGATCCAGCAGGGTGGCCACCCAGTAATCAGCACAAGTTAAAATGTGGGCAACTCGGCTGTCGTTGTGCAGGCACTGCAGCATGTAGTCGCTCATGTGTGCCAAGCTGCCCAGAGGCAAAGACAAGCTGTCCTCTATGGGAGGTTTATCATCTGTGTCCTCCGTATCCCCCCAGCCATGCTCCAATGATACCCACGAGCTGCGTTGGGTGCCACCCTGCTGTGAACACGGTTCCTCCTCCTCCTCATCATCCTCGTCCTCCTCATCCTCCAGAACTGTGCCCTGGCTTGAACATTTTTTACCTGACCTATGCTGATGCAGGAACCCACCCTCCGAGCCACTTGTGAGGGACTGGCCTGATAACCGTGGAAATGACCCCTCTTCCTCCTCCTTTTCCTCCTGTGCCACATCCTCTTCCATCATGGCCCTAATCGTTTTTTTCAAGGAGACATAGAAGTGAGATAGTAACGCTGAGAACAGTGTCATCGGCACTGGCCATGTTGGTGGAGTGCTCGAAACACCGCAAAATGGTACACAGGTCTCGCATGGAGGCCCACTCATTGGTGGTGAAGTGGTGCTGTTTTGCAGAGCGACTGACCCGTGCGTGCTGCAGCTGAAACTCCACTATTGCCTGCTGCTGCTCACACAGTCTCTCCAGCATGTGCAAGGTGGAGTTCCACCTTGTGGGCACGTCACATAGGAGGCCATGAGCGGGAAGGCCGAAGTTCCGCTGCAGCGCAAACAGGCGAGCAGCAGCAGGGTGAGAACGCCGAAAGCGCGCACAGACGGCCCGCACTTTCTGCAGCAGCTCTGACCTATCCGGTTAGTTTTTTAGAAATTTCTGCACCACCAAATTCAGCACATGTGCCAGGCAAGGGATGTGCGTCAGACCGGCTAGGCCCAGAGCTGCTACGAGATTTTGCCTATTATCGCACACCACCAGGCTGGGCTTGAGGCTCAGTGGCAACAACCACTCATCGGTCTGTTGTTCAATGCCCATCCACAGCTCCTGCGCAGTGTGGGGTTTATCCTCCAAACATATCAGTTTTAAAACAGCCTGCTGTCGTTTCCCCCTGGATGTGTTGAAGTTGGTGGCGAAGGGGTTACGCTGCCCAGATGAGGAGGTGGTAGAGGAGGAGGAAGCGGAGTAGGAGGAGGAAGCAACAGGAGGCAAAAAGAAATGCCCTGTAATCCTCGGTGGTGGAAGGACATGCGCCCAACCGTTATCCGCCTCAGGCCCACCCACCACTACATTTGCTCAGTGTGCAGTTAGCGAGATATAGAGTCCCTGTCCATGCTTACTGGTACATGTATCAGTGGTTATTTGGACCTTGCCACAGATGGCGTTGCGCAGTGCACACTTGATCTTGTCCCCGACTTGTTTGTGCAGGGAAGGGATGGCTCGTCTGGAAAAGTAGTGGCAGCTGGGAACCACGTACTGTGGGACAGCCATCACCATCAGGTTTTTAAAACTGTCCGTGTCCACTAGACGGAATGACAGCATTTCAAAGGCGAGGAATTTTGAAATGCAGGCATTCAGGGTCAGGGATCGCGAGTGAGGAGGGGGGAAATTCCTCTTTCTCTCCAGTGTTTGTGAGATGGACAGCTGCAAGCTTCCATGGGACTGTGTGCAAATGCTTGGGGACAGTGGCGGACATGGTGGCATTGCTGTCACATCATCTGTTTGCTGGGTGGCAGGTGACAATGGCACTGTAGAGGTGGAGGAAGAGGCCGAGGCAGCAGCAGAAGAGGAAGCAGTCCGAGACCTACCTTGGATTTTGAAGTGCTTATTCCACTGCAGCTTGTGCTTTGCATGTAGATACCTGGTCATGCAGGTTGTGCTCAGGATTAGAACATTTATGCCTCACTTCAGGCTCTGATTGCACAGCATGCAAACCACTCGTGTCTTGTCGTCATCACATTTTCTTAAGAACTGCCATGCCAGGGAACTCCTTTGAGCTGCCTTTGGTGTGCTAGGTCCCTGGGTGCGGTGGGTAGTAGCAGGTGTACTGTCTAGGGGACCGTCTCTCCGCTTTTGCAACCTGCTTCCTCTTTTGCTGTGCTGGTGCCTCTGTGCGACCACCATCTCTTCCTCCAACTGCACATGTCACTCGCATGACCTTCATTCTATGTGGGGTCTAGGACCTCATCATCCTCCACATCATCTTCCACCCACTCTTCACCACTGCCCTCCTTATCAGTCTGAACACTGTAGAAAGCCGCAGCAGTTGGCACCTGTGTTTCGTCATCATCAGAGATGTGCTGCGGTGGAGTTTCCATGTCCACATTCTGAAACAGAAGTGGTTGAGCATCGGTGCACTCAATGTCTTCCACTTCTGGGGCAGGGCTATGTGGATGGCCCACGGAATGCACACCAGCAGAGTCATCAAAAAGCATAAGAGACTGCTGCATGACTTGGGGCTCAGACTGCTTGGCTGATTTACAAGGGGCTGAGGTGAAAGACAGATGGCCATGGGGTTTAGGTGCCAACTCTGAGCTTTCATCAAGGGACCGGGTGGGAGGCAATGTGAAGGAACTGGAGGCATTGTCAGCCACCCAATCTACTATGGCCTGTACTTGTTCTGGCCTCACCATTCATTGAGTGGCATTTGGGCCTACCATATAACGTTGAAGGTTCTGTCAGCTACTCGCACCTGAGGAAGGTATTTCACTTGTGTGTGTAGCTGGCACAGATCGACCACATCCTCTCCTTGCAACAGGAGTTTCACCAACATCACCAACACCAGCAGCACCATGACCACGACCATGTCCTTTATTTTTTTTTTTTTTATTATTTTTTTTTTTTTATGTTTGAAAGCTTTATTGGTGTTTCACAAATACACTGACATATCTCAACAAAAAAAAACAAGAGGTAGCTCACATCAAGTCATATTTCACATACATTAAAATGGCAACCAGACTTAAATTATCTCGGACACTACCCCGGGTGGGAAGGTAAAGGGGACGCCCACGAGAGAGTCCCGATCCATCCCCCAGCACCCCAAATGGGAACAAACTGTGCTAGGCATTGTTCCGGGACCCTCCCACACCCCCCCCCCCCTCCCCAGGAGAGATATTCTCAATAAGATTTATCTGGGGCTAGTTTCCAGACTCGGATGTGCCCTTGAACTGACTGGATGTGTGTTCATGAGGCGAAACAACCTGTTAAAACAGTGAATAAGAAGGAAAAGAGAAAGGGGTAGCGAATACGGGATAAAGGGATAGAGATGGAAGGCAGGTGAAGGAGCCAGAAGAGTACAGAGAGGAGAAAAAGAGAAGAAGGTACCAGGGAAGTCCTGCCCGAAGGCGGATGGGTTTAAAGGGGAAGATTAAGGTATTGCCTCCAGGGTTCCCAGATTGCCTCGAATTTAGGAGAGGTATCCAAGAGTATATTTGCATACTTTTTCTGAGACATGATCCATGTAATCTTCCTTTTGGCCCTTTTGACAGAGACATATGGCTTTTTCCAGGCTCTGGCTATGGTGAGCTTGGCCCCCAGTAGAATAAAATGCGAAAGTTTACCCAGGGATTTCGAGAGACCTGCCGGTCTGTGATTAAGGAGGGCTATCTCAGGTGTCTGCGGTATGGGTTGGCCAGATACTTTCCTCAAGATGGAAAAGATTTTATTCCAGAAGCCCCTTATCGTGGGACATTCCCACCAGGTGTGGTAGAAGGTCCCTAAGAGATGGCAACCTCTAAAGCATAGGGGCGAGGAGCCCGGGAACATGGACGCAAGACGGGAGGGGACAAGGTACCACCTAGTAAATATCTTGACGCTGGCTTCCATCAGTGGGATATTAACTATGCCCCTGAAGGCTCTGAGGAAGTGGGAAAACCAAGTCTCTGCATCCCATCTCAGGTCAATGTCAGACTCCCAGCTCCCAGCGTAAGGCGGTTTCTCGGGGTAGTCCATTAGTAAAGCGTAAATAATCGAGATCCCTCCTTTTTGAGAAGAGATGTCTGAACACCACTTCTCGTAAGTAGTGACACCAGATGTATTCTGAGTATGCTTACACAAGGAGGAAAGGAAATGGTGAATTTGCTGGAACCTGAACCTCTCTGAGGAGGGCATATCTAGCGAGCCTAGGCAGTGATCTAGGGTGATGGGGCCTGAGGCGGAGAGGAAGTGTCCTATTCTATAGAGGCCTTTATCCGTCCACCACTTAAAAGAGCGGATGTTTTGACCCGGCGGGAATCTGGGGTTGTTAAAAATATGCTGGAGAGGCCTAATTGCGGAGGCCAGCTTCGTGGTGCTAAAGAGGTGATCACACAGGGAAAGTGGGTTGGAAAGTGTTGGGGAAAGGACAGCCGGCCTGGTCTTAGGAACTGCCCAAACCAAATAGTCTAAGGTGTTGTTGGGGGCCGCCTGTCTTTCTAATCCCACCCATTGGACCTGGCGTAAATTATGGAGAACTGAGCAAGTTGTGCGGCTTGGTAGTACCGCCAGAGGTTTGGAAGGCCAAGTCCCCCCTGGGACCTCCGTCTCCATAGGACCTCTGCAGGGCATCTATAACCCTTATGCCCCCAAACAAATTTTTTGATCCGGGCCTGGATCTTGTCTACCTGAGCCTTTTTAACAGGGATAGGGAGCGCCCTAAAATAATAAAGGATTCTAGGAAGGAGGGTCATTTTGATTGTATTGATTCTGCCCAGCCAGGACAAGCCCAGCCCTTCCCAGTTGCGCAAATCGTTCACAATTCGTTTAAATAATGGGGGGTAATTAAGGGAATATAACTGATCATACCTAGCTGCCAATTTTACACCCAGGTAAGAAATCTGTTGAGGAGACCACGGAAAGGGGAACTGGGCCCTGATTTGGTGAATCAAGGAATCCGGGACATTGATGTTTAGCGCCACCGATTTAGCTATATTAACCTGAAGCCCTGAGGCCGAGCCGAAATCCTGCAGGAGTTTGACTGTGTGCGGGACCGAGACCAGGGGGGAGGATATAAACAGCAGTAAGTCATCCGCAAAAAGAGCACATTTATGAGTGACCGAGCCGCTGTTCACCCCCCTAATATCGGGATGTTCCCGGATAGCGGTTGCCAGGGGTTCGATGGCGATCGCGAAAACCAAAGGGGATAGCGGACAGCCTTGTCTGGTGCCCCTATGGATATTAAAAGGCTCGGAGAGGAAGTTTTGTAGTTTAATATTAGCTGAGGGATTGGAATATAGTGCTTTGAGAATGTGTAGAAATTTGGGGCCAAACCCCCATCTACCCAAAACCTCAAATAGGTAAGACCATTCGACAGTGTCGAAAGCCTTTTGCAAGTCGACAGACAGGATGAAGCCCTCTTGGGCCGGTCCCCCTCCCCACCCTGAACCCAGAATTGAGATGATGTCTATAGCCCTACGAATCTGATCAGGGCCCTGCCTCCCGGGAATGAATCCCACCTGGTCCTTGTGGATGTACTGTCCTATGAAAGCCGATAGTCTATTGGCCAAGACTTTTGTTAAAATTTTTAGGTCGTTGTTAATTAAGGAGATGGGCCTGTAATTGCCAACATCGGAGGGATCCTTATCTGGTTTCGGAATAACCGCTATGTTAGCTGAGTTAAGGTCCTTATTGAGGACTGCTTCTGATTGAAGAGAGTTAAAGAAGTTCGCTAAGTGCGGAGCTAGGGTAGACCCAAATTGCTTGTAATATCCCGTCGATAGACCGTCCGGCCCCGGGGTAGAGCCCTTTTTGAGGTGTTTGATTACATCTAGGATCTCAGGTACCGAAATGGGGGCTTCTAGTGAAAGTCTATGGTCGTCCGACAAGGTAGGGAGGGGGACGTTGTCCAGAAAGCTGGATGATGGGGATGGGGGGGTCGAGAATTTTGAGCTGTAAAGCTTCGCGTAAAATTCCCTGAATGTGGGCATAATCTTATGAGGGTTTTGGGTAAGGGTTCCTGACAAGTCTCTTATTTTAGGGAATGCACAGTTTGAATTTTGGAGATAGTTTGGACGCAAGATTCGGGCCTATGTGATCCTTGCGAAGGTAGAAATGGGCACTTGACCATTGAGCTTGTTTCTCGTCCTGGGTGGTCAATGCTAGATTAAGGGACGACCTCCCTGCTTCCAGCTTCAGCCGGGACTGTTGGGTGGGATTTTTCTTATGTGCTTTTGCGAGTTTATGAAAATCTTGCTCAAGTTTAACTAGGTGGGATCTCCTCTCTTT